>JAJMKW010000075.1:0-30236 GCA_030569455.1 Australozyma saccharicola | reverse complement strand
GACTAACGTTGATCGGACGGGAAACAGTATTTTCCACTTGATATGGCCGCAACCGGAAATGTGGATTTGTGTTTTTGTTTTATTCTAAGCTCCTGAGTTCTTTTTGGTGTCATATTACAGGTAAATCAAGAATGAGCCCTGGCTCAGTTGAAGTCAAAGGAAAAAGACAAAAAATTATGTTTTTTCAAGGCGCAAAGCTTCGAAGTGATATGGTTTCATTTTGCTTTTAAGTTAATTTTGGGACTTTTTGAAGTATATGTGGATTGATGATCTAGCACAACTGCTGAATTCTGCATCTCACTTTTTATGAAATCAAACTTATCATCTAACTTAAAAATCCAACCAATTTCTGTTTTAGAGTTCAATTACTAATCAAATTACTTTGTTCACTCTTTACTCTTCCCGGCGGCAAAGCTCATGTTATTAAAAACACGTCACAACATGATACTGTACCAAAAAGATACTTCTTCACAAGAAAAAAATTAATTAACCAAAAGTTTTGCCTACGAATAATCACATTAATGAATCATTAACGTTAGTAAGGAGCCCTATTCACTTGGCAATATACCAAATAGTAACGCAAAAAAAGCCCCAAAAAAGCCAGATAAAAAATCATCTTATTCCTAACAATCTCCCCCAATACCTTTTTCATAATAATCAAACATTATACTAAACGTCACTGCCTTTTCTCAGATCTCTCATCTCGATGCTCATTGAATCACGTGACACATATTCCTTCACTCCATATATAATTTGATTTACCATGTTTCAGGCTTAAAATTGTGTGCCCGAGTCTCCACAAACCACAAAATTTAAAACGAAACCAATTGTCAAGTTTATTTTTTTAAGGAATTAAACTATGGCTTCCTCTTTGGTCGATGTCTCTCGCACTCAATCTCCCGAATCTTACGTTTACACGAGGTTGGCAGCACAACACATTGGAGAAATCGCATCAATCGTGATATCTTCATTAATTAGTTATGGTCGTTTAAGTGCACGTGATATTGGAAAAAAAACCCGTCTATCGACTAGAAATGTTCACACAGCGCTTGTATCTTTGACTCAACTCAACTGTGTGTCTTACTGGTCAGATAAACCAGGTGCTACGGTGTATTATTCGCTAAATCCAACGGGTCTTAATGTTCTTTTGCATGGCGGAGACATTGTCAACCACATCCGGTCAATTTACGGTGACCAAGAGGCCGAGGTGGTCCAAAATGTCATTGAGAATGGTAATGTGACCGTAAGTAACTACATGGGACTTTTCACCGATCCAACTGTCCAATTCGGTCGAATGGAGATCCTTGTTCGTCTTTATACTGATGGATGGCTCCGTAGACTACAGCCGATAGATTTTCTGCCTGTTGAAGATGTTTGGAATGGGATTTTCCAAGAAACTTTGGCTTCCACACCCAGATCTGCATCTGTAAGCGAGGTCAAAAGATTGGCAGAGGTCAAACTGCGTGCTAAAATCAGACTTTCCGAATCTTATGAAAAGGGCTCTAGTAAAGGTGACGTTTTTATCATAGAGGATGGAATCAACAAGCTACGCTCTAATATCACCTTAAGCTTCAGTTTGCCTCGCTACGAAAAGGCATTGCGTAGCCGCTCATATGTAGACCTTTCTCGGTCGCGTGTTGGACTTCTAACTGCCCAAGTCTATGCCGTTTGTTGTGCTTTGATTGAACAGAAGTCTGCAGACATAAAACACAGGTTTCTCGACGTCTCCGGGCTCGTAACTACGCAAGATGAGACACGGGCTTTTTTGGAAGCTTTAGAAAGTAGTCTAGTAGACAATAAGCTGACGGTATTTTCTGTCCACGAAGTAGTTAAGAGACTCCCGCCAAATCTAGATTTGGCCAACTCCATCACTTCACGTGTCTTTGCAAAGCCCTCACGTTTGAGCTCCCATGATTTCAACGGCGCCAGCGATGGTCCTTCGAAAAAAGTCAAGCTTGAAAACGGCTCGGCGCTTGCTCTGGAGAACGGGTACGCTCACGATGCTTTTCTCGGTCTCGAACCATCTAGACCTGATGACCTTGCCCTTGTTGAGGAGCATCTTCAACTTCTTTCATCCAACTCGGTGCCTTTTCTTGTCAAGCTTCACGATGGGCACTACACCATTCCTTTCTTGCAACTATCTAGAGCTGTTAAAGCCTACAATTACGACGCTTTGGTGAAAACGACTATGGGAACGGACGCACTTCGAATCTTTCGGTGTGTTAAGGACCAGAAGTTGGCAGATGACCGCACAATTGCTAAGTTGGTTTTGCAGAAAGATCAAGTGGTAAAGAGTCTCCTTTTTGACTTGATTGCAGGCAACTTTATCCAGCTTCAGGAAATTCCGCGTAGTGCAGACCGTGCGGCCACAAAATCTGTCTATCTCTTCAGACATGAAGAAAGTGCCAGTTATCAGTACCTTAAGAAGCTTCTTTTGTTCAGTATTGGAGAAGTTTTGAGTAACGTGGAACAAGCGAAGCTGGACCATAAAATTCTTTTGGAAAAATGTGAGCGTGACGATGTGAAGGGTCATGAAGAGGAGCTTCTATTGGAATCGGAATTGAAGACATTGAATGATCTTCAGACCAGAGAGGTTAGTAATATTGGACGCATGAACAGGGTTAAGTGGCTTTATATGATCTACGACTTTTAATATAGTATTAGAATATGTACTAATAGTGTAATCTAATTTTTTCAGAAGATAGTTTATATTTTGCTTCTTCAATTTTTATTGTTCTTTGTATAAGAGAACATAAATGATCTTTGTTGAATGATAATTAAATGAGAAAAAATCACTAAAGAAAAAACTAAAAGTTAGTTATTATATATTTAGCAAAAAACTCCATTTATTCCTCTATTAATCTTCTTTATCTTGAAACAAAATCTGAAGCACAGATCTGGTCACGTGATAACATTTCCTTTATTTATCTGACAGATCTAAAGCTTTAACTCAGCTATACCAAAAGCAATGGCACGGCAATTCCCAAGTCCGCCGACTAGAGCCAAAACAAACAGTACCAATGAAAAACTGCGTGTCTCAATTCCCAATGCTTCTTCGTACTCTTTCTCAAAATCTTTCCTGGACGACAACGACCAGATAATAGACTGGATAGACAACCTCAAGCTACGAGTCGATAAAACGCTTGCGAAACAGCAGACTGAATTGAAACAGTTAAAGGATGCGTCTCGAAAAGAGGAGCTTCGAGCCAAATATGAACAAGCTATCTATCTGGAGAACTTCGACTCGTTAGGAGCTATTCTACGAAGGGGGAAAGCTGGGGAAAGGGCTGATGCCATTGAAACGCGAGGTTCTTATAACCAAAACATTGAGAATCCTATTGGGTATAATCTGGGTTATAATTTGGAGAACTTTCAAGAAGGTCATAGAGATGAGTATGAAGAAGACCAAGTGCAATCAAAGAGAACAGCGGAGGAAGACGATGATATAGTAGAAATTCTTTCCGATTCTGAAAATAATGAGGATTCTGAAGATGATCTTGTACAAGACCTTGAAGAGGATATCGATGAAGATCTCGAAGAGGACATCGACGAAGATCTCGAAGAGGACCTCGAAGAAGATCTCGAAGAGGATCTCGAAGGTGATTGTGAAAATGGCGCATATTCAAACTATGGAGAGACTGATGATATTAAAGAAGGATTATTTGTAGATGTTGATGTTGAGGACATAAGTGAGGTAGATGATGAAGAAGAAGCAGAAGAAGAGCATGAAGATGACAAGGACGAAGAGTTAGATGAGGATGAGGAGGATGAGGAGGAAGAGGAAGAGGAGGAAGATAATGATGATGAAGAGAACGAGACCCCTCTTGCTGATGAACTCAATACCGAAATACCTTATAATGGCCGTCTCCTAGGAAACTCTCTTAATGCTCAAATTATCGCAGACGCTCTAGCAAGAGTGGGACAAAATCCCTCCAATTTAGCCCTGCACCAAGAAAGTGATCACTCAGAAATTGATGAATGTACCTCTGGCTATTCTAAATATTCTGAGGAGCCTGAACAAGAAAACGAACATGATGAACGTGAACAATATCACGAAATCGAGGAATCTGAGGCAGAAGTAAATAAAGATGATGAACTGGAAGACGATGCCGCCTTGGAAGCTAGTCAGCGCGATCTAGATGAAGCTATTACGTTTTCCTCTCACGGTGTCAACACCTACGATAATGAAGGTGAATTATTAGAAGGTAAAGACGCACAAGACCTTGAAAAAAATACTATCGAAGGCACAGATGCAGGAGACGATGAAAGTGACGCCAACGAATCCTTCCATGGCTTTGGAAGCAATCCCGCCGAGCACTTTGTGGATGACACTTTTGTCTCTGCTCTTGGAAGTGAAGGTAACTATTTTGCCGATTTGCAACAAGCAGCCCTTGACCAACAGCCTGAGTCTCCTCCCGAAGAAGTGAAATTAGCTTCTGATCAGGAGTTTGACGATTTAGATGTAATTTTAGACGATGAAGAAGACGAAGAGAAAGACGAAAAAGAAAGCGAAGAAGGAGAGGCAGCAGACGTGGAAATGGAAGAAGCTACGGAATCATTAACGGCAGGGCAAGAAGCTGATAAGGAAGTTGAACAGGAAGAAGAAGTGCATGTATCAGCACCACCTATTTTTATGAGTTTGGTTCCGGAAAATCCACTCAAAACATTCAAGAAACTCAAAAATACCGAAAAGAAATATAGTATCAAACTTACAGCTCTCGATGAACTTAAAAAAGAGTTGAAAGATGAAATTGATCACCTACCGTCGGACTTTAGCGATGACTCACTGTTCTTATCATCTGATTACGAATTTTACGATGCAAAAGATTCCGAAGGTCTCAATCTATGGTTTTCGAACCAATTGCCTTTCTCAAACAGGACTTTTAAACTGAACAGCGTTTCAAAGGAGCCGTATGAGTCAATAGTCGAACCAGAAGGTTCGGAGGCTATAATATCGAATGATTACAATGATGAAGAGGATCTCAGGGGAAATTTGTCTAATTTGGAATCCCTCAACTCTCTTTGTCTTACACCAGCGCCTGAGAAGCCAGCCAGGCCAGATTTGCTTGCCATTGATTCAGAGCTAGATGTGGATTCAGACACTGCTCTGGACGACAACAAAAACAATCTTTCTATTCGCGAAGACTCTGCAGGAACTGCCGCAAATAACTCTAATGATGCAGTGTCAGAGTTTACAAAAGACGTATCAGGTGAAGAACTTGAAGAAGAATTCGAAGAAAAACTTGATGATGATGATGATGATATGGAATTGGACAAACTGAACTCTTATATTAAGTCAGAAGGACCTCAAGCCAAAACATTTTATGTGGAAGTAGTGGATCAATCAGATGATGTGGATCCACATGATCCAGAGGAAGAGAAAATGAGTGAATCCCGAGACGCCCTTGAAGAAAGACTTACTCGTCCAAGCCCGGGCCTTCATGTGGATGAGCCTGCTGAGACAGATGTTAAACTAATCATTTACGATGAGTTCACTGAAATTGATCTGTACAAACCTATTGTTCCCAGCTCTATTGAGACCGAAGATGTCAAACCTGATGAATGTCAAAAAATTCCTGACGATAAGAATTCTGCCAGTGATGCAGCTTTGGATGTTGACTTTGTTGAATCCGTGAATATCACTGAAACAGTTCTTTGTCCGACCATGATTTCGGAACCAATTGAGCCCGTACCCAACAACCTTTTTGAGACACTCGAAGAAACACTCGAGGAAGGACTTGAAGTTTTTGCGCCTTCATCCATTGAGGAGGTGATTACACGAGAAAACACGCCTGCTCCGGAATTTGGAAGTTTAGAATTTGAGGAGATTCCAGAAACTCTGCACACTCTAGAACTTTCGAGTGTTTTAAACCCCAAGGATATAACAGCAGGACTGGGAATCAAAAGACCACGGGAAGAAACACTGTCTCCATTTTCTCAGATTAAAAGACTCAAGAATGCCTTCAATCCGTTGTCATGGTTTAGATCCTCTAGTGAAGCGCCGGAAGCGATCTCTTCGGAAGACGTTACCAATGCTCCAGATCTATTTTCTTTCGAAGATTACCCCCAAGCTCCAGTCCCAAAACCTTTCGATTTTTGGCTGGAGGATTCCATTTCTGCTGTAGAGGTTGAAAAATGTAAAAGTTTTGAATCTGTGAATTCAGATACACTTGATAACATTGGGGAGCCAGAACAAGTTAATGAAATTGAAAATGTTATTTCCGATGAGGTTGCAGACGCGATTGCCAAGGACATTTTGAAATCTGTTGACGTTGTTGCGAAAGATGACCCAATTTCGAGTGGAGAAAACGAAATCACACGCCCCCTACATTCAAGAGTAGAGTTACTTAATCCCCTTGAAGGTCCGCACCTTCCAGGAGTTCGTCATTTAGGGAACTCGAATAACATATTCGCTGTCAATTCAGCTGGAGAGATTTTTTTTATCGAAGAAGATGATCCGCCGTATAGGCATGATTTGGTGGCCAGTTTAGATTCAGCGCCTGTGTCTGCTGTTGAGACTGTGATTGCTGAATCCGATGAAGCTGATGAAATCGAATCAGTACCTACGGATCAAGTAAACTTTGGGAAGGAAGAGGAAGATGAAGATACTAACAAAATGGGCGAGAAAGTAGATGAAAAGACTTGTGATAATGACCTTGAAGAATCCAAAGTAAGCAAAATAGAGATGGCTTTAAAACCAGGTCCGGGGGGAGAAAAAAATGATAAGCCAGCGGAAATAGAGGTTCCGGAACTCACTGAAATTTTTGATTCTGAAGATGATGACCCCCCATTCATGAATTTTGGAGATAACGTGCCAGATGAAGATGCAGTGGAAGAAGTAGCTGCAGAGACTGATGAAGCTGAAGAAGGTAAAGTTGAAGAAGCCGAAAAAGCTGAAGTTGAAGAAGCTGAAGAAGCTGAAGAAGCTGAAGAAGCTGAAGAAGCTGAAGAAGCTGAAGAAGCTGAAGAAGCTGAAGAAGCTGAAGAAGCTGAAGAGGCTGAAGAGGCTGAAGAGGCTGAAGAGGCTGAAGAGGCTGAAGAGGCTGAAGAGGCTGAAGAGGCTGAAGAGGCTGAAGAGGCTGATTGTAAATCACATAACTCCGGTCATTCAGAATCTACCATCGAGTCAGGCGCTATGAATTTTTTCAAGAAAACATGGTCAAGGGTCCTTAACTCTTCCTATTTCAGTAGTTCCAGGCCCAATTCCAAAAGCGAGGAAGTCAATAAACCTTCGGTAGTTATCACTTGTCCTCTGACCGAGGCCTTGCCAATTTATGTATCTAGCGAAGATGAAGATGAAGTTCGTGAAGAAGAAGACGAGAGAGAGGGTATTGTTAAGATTGAAGAATTAAAGGAGAAAGAAGGGGATGATGAGTCAAAGTCTGAAGGTCAAGATAATGTTGAAGGAAATGCTGAGGGAAACCTCTCGAAGTATGGCGTAATTGACGTTAAAACTGACTCAGAGGCTGCTTCTGCACTTACCGAATTTCCTGATTCCGCGCCTACTCTAGAATCTTCGCCCGTGATCCTCGAAAGCAGAAAGAGCGACTTCAGAAAAAAATTGGCAAGAAGGAATTCGAGAGACGATAAAACACAACACAGTTCTCCAGCTCGATTGGCACGTGGTCGCAAAGTGCCAGACTCTTTACAAAATAAAAGCTTGATAGAAGAATTTCTATTGAAATCGCCCGGAACTGAGCCTTCAATTTCTAGCAGCCGTGTAATAAACAGCTCCCCGCGAGTTGTTGACCCTCCGAAATTTCTTTCTGTTAGAAGCGACGAGTCCGTTCTCTCTGAAGAATTTCCGAGGGAGGAGTCTTCTAAGGAGAGTGATTTAAAAGAGGAAACCCCCTCCGTTCGTAAGACCCCGAGAAAACGGGGTCGTGAGCAGTCGCCCGAGAACACACCAAAACAAACGCGAAGAAGGGGCAGACCAAGAAAATTGTCCTTTTCGAAAACAACTGATTCTGCTCCTACAACTCCTGAGCAGCCAAAAGAAGATCAAGATTCAATCGCATCCAGAGTCAGACGTGCCAATGTGTCCCACATTAACTACGCTGAATTGGTGAAAACTGAATTAAAGCAAGAACCACATCTGCCAAAACTGCCAAAATCCCCGTCCCAGAGAGGTAAAAAACAGCAATCCATGGGCCTGCCCCAAAAAAGATCCTCGAGAGCTACTCGTTCTAAGAAAGATTACGGAAAACTAAAACCGACATCGTCGCCCATCCCAGAGCCACATACAGCTCTGCTGTCCCGGACCTCAAGTGGTAAATGGGTCTTGGATTCTGTAGATCACCCAGCGCTTCGAACGAGATCTAAATCTCCAATCAAACAAACTATTCAAGAACTCTCTTCTGAAATTGAAGAAGAGCCGTTAAAAAAGAAACGCATTACGCGAAGTGTCAAGAAAAAGCTTGAACAATTGGAGCTGGAAAAGGACGAAAAGCATGAGGAAGAGCCGAGAGGTAGATCTAGACACAGATGATCTTGTATAGTCATAAAATTTCATTAAATTTGTATCAGTTATTTATTGAATCAATTAATTGTGATAATTTAGGATGATTATGTTATAATAAATAGTCTAGATAAAGTGCTTCATGGAAAATTCGTAAGTTCCAAAGAAAACCATATTTACGAACACGGACCGATACATGGAAATTCCAAGTCCTCTGTATATGCGGCGAGAGAATTCGAGTTTCCGTTTTTCCAACGGGAGCGGCTCCTGACCATGTTCCCTTCTCAAAATATTTGCAACAATGTCCTTTTGAATGAGTGCCTTTGTGGTGTCAAATGGGAAAATTACCGCCCAACACGTGGCACCCGATATGCCGCCTGCGGCCAAGATCGAAACGGGCGACAGTTGTGTGGCGTCGCCGTTGATGAGCGTGTTACATGCCCATTTAAATGACTCGTAGACAGCGTAGTAGACACCAGATCCAATAGCGTCTCTTATCAAATGATACCTATATCCGGAGTAAAGACCACCTACGCCTAGATTTTTAGTGATTACCTTGACGGTTTGTAGCGTTGTGTAACGTTTGGCCCCTTCTTTAATTGTAGCACCAGCAGCGGCCGCTGTGTTTTTGCGAGCAATCATCTCAATTTGAGAGAAAACTTTAGAAAATTCAAATGGGCATGCCAAAACAGATGTTGCCATTCCTGCAGCTGCACCAGCGACAAAACAAACTGGAATATTTGCAATGAATGGATGTGCAGCTACAGAAGCATTTGCTTCCAGGCCAATTATCAAGCTATGACAAATCGGTTTAATATTTGTGAATACCGAAACATTGAGCGAACGTACAAATGCAGTAGAAATCATTGGAGCCCATACACCTCTATAAAAGCCAAGTACTCCATCTGCACGATATGACTTGACTACACAATCAAGAACACCCGTGAACCGCTGATATGTCTGCATGCGTGTCTTGACGGTATCAAAAGGATATCCTATTGTTGTGGAAACAGCCAGGGTTCCGTAGGCTATTATAGCAGATCGATACGGCGATAGAAATGACGGAAAGACGTGAAACGCTTTACTCTCGTCAATCTCGCCAGTGATGGCAGGAATGCTATTAACTTTAGAGGACATTTGCAAATAGATTCGGATTCTTTATCTGAATATCTCTGCTTCAGGTCGAATTTCGTCCTTGAAAGTAGTGAATGCTGGGGTTTTGCTTGACGTGGATTAGGTAGTGGGTTAAATTAGTGCGTATTAGTTGGTGGGTGCGATGGAGATGAGATTTTTGGGAATAAAAAAAAGCTGAAGATCATTTTATTTTGGGTAATTTCAGATCGCGTGTTGAGTGGATTTATAATTTTTCCGAAATTAAAATGTTTTTCCGTTGATTGGTGAGGTTTTAGACAGATTGATGGGTTTGATGAAGACAAATCTCCGAGGTTTTCCAATAGATCTACTTCATTAAAGCCTGTTTCAATCTTTTTATTTCAATTCCTTTGAATTGATTTGAGAGGGATTATTTGGAGATCATCTGTAGGTGGATTATCCGCGGATGTGGATAATTGAGGTAGATACGGTTGAGAAAGATGAGAATAGTTTTTTTTGGAGAAAATATTAGAATGGAATCTTTTTTCTTTGGTCTTTCTTTCTCTGATCTTGGGGATTTGGGTATTGTAGCTTTGTTCGGGATAATTTCCACTTCTTTCATTACTCCGTATTGAGATCAATAGTAAAGAAGTTCAATTGGCTTGCATAGGTCAAATTGGTAATTTTAGACCCCTACTCTACGATTCGAATATATTTCTCGGCATTGTTCTAGTCGAGATCTGGCCGTTGTTGTAGAGTTGATATCTTAGCATCATTGACAGATCAAAACAACATTAACGAGATAGGAACCGGCGAAAGTGACCTCCTCAAGATAGCATCATTTATCAATTTTGACCCTTCTTTCATACTCTGAGAATCCCACCCGGTATGAGTAACTGGACAAGCTAATGGTGGATCACTGGGCTGAAGCCAAAGTTCATCAATTCGGGACAAATTAACTTTTCAATTGACTTTTTATAAATTTGCATGACCTATTAATATATTGATAGCTTTTGATAATTTTTAGCCTCATTTTCTGTATCTATGGAGAAGCACAGATCTCTTTTTGCAGCCAATTAAACCACTCTCAACTCATCTGATTCCGGATTATGCGGCCACATATAGGGTCTTCGGAGTCTAAAAACGACTGCAGCAACTCTGGCTTCGGCGCTACTCGAGTTGATTTGACCGGTGGATGTTTTTTTGATTATGATGAAGTAAGGCTGTCTGAAGCCATCAATTCATCTTCTAAGCCTATGTCTGACCCTTGCCAGGGCCCGAATGAGAAGCCCAACGTATATAAATTGTTTGAAGATACACAAAATCAGGGAAATTTCCTTCCTTTTGAAGATGGATCAAATTTTACCAGGAGATCTGTCGCATTCTCCTCTCAGTCCCAAGTTCGCTATCATCAAAGAGGAAGTGAGCCTGCAAACCACGATTCTTATTGTGACAAGCCACTGGCCGTTAATCTTAATGGAGGCAAAAACGAGGCGTCTATTGCAAGAAATACTCTCGAAATTGATCACTCTTCGGAGCATATCTCTTCGCCACTTTTTGATCAGAACGAGGAAGTAAGAGGACTTGATATCCGTAATTTCAATCCAAAATCAAACGTAAACAATAATAGCGCATCTAGTTCAGATAATTCTCCATCATTGAAAGAATCATCAACCTCTTTGGGTGATGATTCGTCCGATGAGGCTTTGAAAGACGACTCCAGACAAGGCCCTCGTAGACCTTATTCTTCTGGGGCTGAATTCAATCACCCATCCTACCAAGTCAAAAATAAATTGGAACCAGAATCTTCTGACGGTTTTCGGCCCATGAGTGCTGCATGTTTCGACAACTCCGATCCTTCAGATAATGAGTTATTCGATCCAAGGGGGAATAGCAATGAATATGATGAGAAAGTGTTTGATGAATTTGTAGAGACTCCATCGAACTCCGCTTATCTTGAGATTGATCAGGAGGTAAGGGGCCAGAAATTATTTGACGACTGCTCTGTTTCTAGGCATGACTTTAGTCCCGAAACCAAGTGCGCACAATTCAAAGGAGGATCTTTCAAAACCGGCGATTTTGGAACTGAGTTAGTTAATGAAGGGTTAGAAGATGTTTGTACTACCTCGAGATCAAATAATGAAGCATTGAAGTCTGACAACGACTACTCAAACGAAGATGGCGAATTCCTGAAGTTTAAAAGCAAGTTTAAAAGCACATCCTCGTCCGAAGACGAGGATTTGCAGGTAAAAATTGATCTCTCGGAAAGCCAGCCTAAAAAGAAGTCCAAGAGAGAAGAACTGGCTTTTGTGGCCCTGAAGGTTTACATCAATGGGGACTCAGACGTAAAAAAGATCGATTGTAGTGACGCCAAGCTAAAAATAAGTTCAAAAGTTTCTTCTACAAGTGAAAATGGAGTAGATTATAAAGTAGCAAAGGTCTCAGAAGATGTCATTGTCCTCACTGACAAGATACATGAGATGGAGGAAGCGAATAACATCTTGACAAACAAACTTGTGCAAAAGGATAAAGATCTCTCAGCTCTTAGGGAGACAGTATCTGTTTCGGACAAGCGTATCGTTTGTTTGGAAGCTAAAATAAAGGAGACCGAACAACGCATTTCAAGGGCCCTGCAAACGGCTGCAGAGGCAATTGATACTCAAAAAGCTTCTGAAGACAACCTTTTTACTATTCGGTTAGAAAACAAGTCTTTACTGGATGATTTGACTTCCATTAGAGAAAGGTATAATGGTTTAGTCTACCACTCAGAAGTAGCCAAAAAAGAGTTTCAGAAACTCAATGAAAATTTATCCAAGAAAAAGCATGAGATTGAAGAATTGGAGTCAAAAGTCTCGAATTTGCAGGATGAGATTGCCAATCTGAGAAGTGAAACTGAGTCCCTAAAAATGAAGATCAAAGACTTAAGTAGAGAAGTTTTACCAAGCGCTGCAGCACAGAGTTACTCATCGAAGAGTAAAACTCAAGGCAATGTTAAGGGAAGATGTAAACTTGATTTTGGTTCGGTGAATCTGTCTTATCTAGAGGCCCAGCGGGAATACAAAGCCTTCAAGATCTCGAAGGTGGAACAGACAAGCCTCGTTATCCCACCTGCTATGGATGACCGAGTTAAGCTAGTCCGCAGATATTATGAGAGAAATGCCGGCTTTAAAAGTAGATTTTCAATGTTGGACACGTTTGTTAATGATCCTATAAGGGTTCAGGGTAGTGCTATCACTTTACGTGATCGGCTTGGGCATTCAATGCAGAAGTATTTGGATCAATGTCTTCAATTTGGCCAGTCAAAAAGCTTAAGTTTTGAAGAACTAGGAAATTCAAGAAGACATATTGGCCCAATTCAAGTGCTTAGTATGCTCCATGATTGCCTCACCAATACGAAGGACAACGACACTCAGGAGCGCATCTTGAATGACATGAGACAAGAGCAGTGCAATTACCGTGTTGAGATGGGCCTTTCAAAGATTCCGGTGATTGATAATGACGCTGGTAATGGTCCAAGGCGTATTGTATTCAGGGGCGCTAGTCCGTCACCAGAGCCGCTCAGTCTATCTGAGATTTCAAAAGTCTCCGAGATGTGCAAGCCGCCAGATTATGTCAGGGGTTCAGACGAAACCGAGAAAGCCTTCAAGAAAAGAATCTCGCATCAAGTTAAAAGATTGCGCCAGAGCCTCGAGCAAGAACTCATAGTCATGACGGAGAAGTTGCATGATAAAGATATGGAGATTTCCAGATTAGACAAAACTCTCAGAGAGTTTGAAATAGAGTTTGAAACCTCGGGAGTCGTTCACGACTTCTACTCTCATTCAACTAGGCGGATTCTCTTAGTCGTTTGCACAACCATTCTTGAGTATTATAACCTGCAAGACATCCGTGAATTGAGAGCTCTTCTTCTTTGCTCGGAGAAAATGAGCCGTCTTTTTCCCTTGATCGCAGAGTTTTTGCCCCGAGCTTTGTCAGAGGCTTTTGAGGCTCAGAACTTGATGCCCCCATGTCATAACATGAGCTCTGGCAATTGATAACGTAAGAATTGAGAGAAGATTTAGATTGGGTCGTTAGTTGCAGTGACTTTGATGTAACTTTGATGGCTCCCTCACTGTTCTTGTTTGGCCTCTTACCTTGAGGCTTTTGTCTTGAGTCTCTTGTCTTGAGTCCCTACCTCAAGGCTCTCGTATTGGATTGACCTCAAGACGAAATTCAAAACCATCACTTTATTTTTACTCCATTTCTCTTCTATTGTTTCACAAATCTCCAATTCCTCCATTTCTGCCGCCGAGTCACTGACCGCCCAAATTAGCCATAACTAAAAGAATAAAGATAGAACGCATTCACAAATTATCTAATTCGTAACAAAAGAAAAGAAAAATAAAAGAAATTCAATCGCCTTTTTATTGGTCTATTCATAGAAAACTGTCAAACCTGCATATAGCACAAGTAGGGTGTGCAGTAACGAATCCTAATGTATATCTACAGAATAAACTCCATTCTAAAAGGAACAGAAATCACATATAACGACGGAGAACTTAGCTGAGGCTTAGCAATACCCAATAAGGAAAGCTTCTAGCCAACGTTCATAACCAAGAAGAGAAAAAATGTTCCGTCGCAAACATTCCAGTCGTCGCTCCTCCAGCGAAAGTAGAGACTCTGCCTCTCCCACAGCCCCTACTCAAAAGTCCAGAAAACCTCCAAACACAGCTTTCCGCCAGCAAAGACTTAAAGCGTGGCAACCTATTTTGACGCCCAAAACAGTAATTCCACTTCTATTTGTCCTTGCGGCTATCTTTGCCCCACTAGGAATCGCCATTATATATTTCACATACAATGTGGAAAACATAGTCATTGACTATTCTGGTTGTGGATCCCTTCAAAGCTCAAGTTATGAGTCTGTGCCTTCTAGTAGGTTGGATTGGCATTTCCGCAGCTCATCGACCAATCCTGACATCAAATGGAAGGTGGTCAATAGTACAGATTCAGATGGAGACCTCAGTCAAACGTGTTTTGTTCAATTCACGTTGCCAGTTGACTTATCTCCGCCTCTTTATATGTACTACAAACTTACGCGATTCTATCAGAACCACCGTAAATACGTTGAATCCTATGACGCGGGTCAATTAGCTGGAAAAGCGGTTCCACCGCAGTCGTTATCGACCAATTGTGCCCCACTCAGTAAAAGACATAATAAGGCCATCTATCCATGTGGACTTATACTGAACTCGTTGTTCAACGATACGTTTTCGAACCCAATTCTTTTAAATGCCAAGAGTAGTTCAAATAACGAGACTTATGAGATGTCTCAAAACGATATTTCTTGGAGTTCGGATATCAATCATCGTTTCAAGAAAACTCAGTATAATGCCAGTGATGTGATTCCTCCTCCAAATTGGGCCAAGATGTTCCCTCAAGGTTACAACGATACCAACATGCCAGACTTGTCACAATGGCAACATCTTCAAAATTGGATGCGTACGGCAGCTTTGCCTACGTTTTTTAAGTTGTATGCGAAAAATACCACTGCCATTATGTCCTCTGGAACTTATGAGGTCCAGATTGGTTTGAATTATCCTGTTACGATTTTCGGAGGTACGAAGTCATTAGTTATTACTACAAACTCTATTCTTGGAGGAAGAAATATGAGTTTGGGAATAATTTACTTTATAGTGGCTGTTCTTTGTTTGGTGTGTGGTATTGTTTTCTTTTTACAATATCTTATAAAGCCACGGCGTATTGGAGAACATAATTTCTTGCAAGGAAACCTGGGGGATGGTCCAACGAATGTCCGTGAACATTTGTAATTGAATATTTTGAAATGATGTTGTAGTGTAAGATTCGAAAGGCATTAACGAGGGTGTTAGGGAGAGTTTCAGGGCTTAGATATAGATTGTCTGGATTGTTTTTTTATTGAGGTAATTTTCTTTAAAAAAAACAAGGAACAGATTGCAATCTACCAAGCATTATTTCTCATTTCCAGCTTTCCTCTGTAGTTGAAAGCGCCGAGAAAGAAACACCAATGGAAATCTATGATGAAGGGTGTTAAAAGGAAAATGTAGTTAGATTGTTTTGGCACTTACAATCGAGTGTAACTTTAGATTAAAATAAATAAAGACAATTATTTAGTCTCTTTGAACCCTACTACCTATGCAAGAAACCCCGAGGTGAGAATAAAGAAGGAATAATTTAAAAAGAAGGAAAAGCAAAAAAAAAAGTAAACAAAAAAAAATACTTCAAGCCTTGATCTTTTCCTTTATTCTTTCAACTTTTACTCATTTCCAAGTTGAGTCCCTCTCCCCTGCACATACCCATCCATACCAAAACCAACGACTTCATTTTTCTTCTACCACATTATGAACGTGAACCCCCATCTTCAATATTTGCAGGATCCACAGGGCTCACTGGTGTTAATGCAGCAGCGTCAGTTGCAGCAGAGACAACACATGCTCCAGGGGAACCAAGCACAGGGACAGGGTCAGAATCAGGACCAGAATCAGAACCAGAATCAGAACCAGAACCAAAATCAGAATCAGAACCAAATGGGACTTCAGAATTTCTCTCATAACCAGTCTCATAACCAAGGTGCACTCAATCAGTCTCAAAATCAGGCTGGTCTTAATCAATCTCATCAGAACATGAATCAAGGCATAGGCTTAAGCCAAGGTACTGGTCAAGGTCAAGGCATAGGTCAAGGCTTAGGTCAAGGCTTAGGTCAAGGCTTAGGTCAAGGTTTGGGTCAAGGCTTAGGTCAAGGTTTAGGTCAAGGTTTAAGTCAAGGCCAAGGTCAAGGAGGTAACTCTCTTAACCCATTTTTATCTGTACTAAATGGAGGTAATGGAGCTTCATCAGTGAATTTCAACCCAAACCCTTTGTTACAAATGCAATTACAACAATTGCAACAACAACCTCAACAAGGTGGTCAACAACGCCCACAACCTCAACAACGATTTTCAAACCCTGCGTTGCTCCAACAACAGCTCCCTGCCCAAGCACTGCCACTCCCAATGCATCTTCAGCTTCCTCAACAGAAGGTGCCAATTATTAAGGAAGTCTGGAATTTCAATTTGGAGTATGAATTCAACTCTTTGAGAAGCTTCATCAATGACAAAACAGCCAATGTTTTCATCTCCATTCATCAAGAAATCCCCGGAATCGTGGCTCGTCCGGTGGGAACTTTCAAAACGTCTGCAGATTACCATTTTCAGACTTTACGTTCCAATTCCGATCTCCTTAGCATCATTCAATTGTCTCTATGCGCAGTAAAAGTAAGCGGCGCCAACAACAGTGGTATTAGCGGCGGCAATAGCGGCGGAAGTTGTGAAATCAGTAACTCGGTGATTTGGCAGTTTAACTTTTTATATGACGTCACAAAGGAAATGTTTAATGAAGAACATTTGTCCATGTTGGCTCTGACATCTCAAATAAACTTTGCCTCGCATATGAGCCAGGGAATTCCACATTTTGCTTTTGCTGAATTGATGATGGACAGTGGTTTACTTTTAGATTCGTCCATTAATTGGCTAAGTTACCATTCTGGTTATGATTTGGGTTTTTTTATTAGTTTGCTCACCAACGATCTTTTACCAAATGATGAGGAGGATTTTTCTTGGTGGTGCGATAAATATTTCCCCAGTTTCTATGATTTGAAGCATATTGGAACGCAGCTTTTATCTGGAAACTTGGGCGCTAAACTGGGTGAAAATGTGGGCGGCAGTGGTTCTTCCAGTGCTGATGGGAACCTCAATAACAATAACAGTAATAGCAATGCTGGCAACAACAATAATATTAACAACAGCGGCAATAGTAACATTACTGGAAATAATGCCAGCAATAATGGCAATAATGGTGGAAATAATGGCGGAAAAAACTCCAACAAGCCTTCAGTAGAATATTTGGCTGAAGAATTGCATCTTCTTCCAATTTCCCCGGTCATCCGTCAATATTTCACCTCTGCACTGGGTCCTTTCAATGGGCAGACTCAGCCGCAGCAAATGACTTCCACGTTGCATGCATTCTTACTTATGGAGTGTTTTAAGGAGCTTTTGAGACAAACAAATTATGATTTGAGTGTTTTTGCAAAGTTCAAGGGGTATGTATGGGGACTTGGCAAGGGTGCCACTGAAGAGAAGAAGTAGTTTTGAAGAAGAAGTAGGTAAATTAGTTAGATGGAGTAAATTTGTACTGGTCGTAATGATTTCGGCTATATAGTACTACGCTTTTACTCTTTTAGTGATGCAAATTAATGTACAATAGCGATATAAAATGATAATTCGTAATTAATTCTCCTTCTCGGTTGATTCTTGCGCAGGTTCAGATTCTGCAGCGTCCTCGAGTTCAGCAGCTTCTTCAGTGGCTTCTTCCGCTTCTGCCTCGGCTCCGGCAGCTTCAGCTTCAGCATTGCCAGTTCTCGCACGCTTAGAAGCAGCCTCTCTCTCGCTTCTCTTTCTCTTATGGATTGCCTTCTTGTCTTCTCCAGTTCTCACATCCTCATCCTTTGGTGGACTTACAAACCAAGGAATTTTACCTCTGTTAAAGTCGTTAAGCACTTGCTTAGCAACAGCTACTTCATCGGGTTCACCACCCTTTAAAAGACGACCTTGCTTTCTTGCAATTAGCTCAATGAACTCTGTACTAGCTTGTTCCAACAAAGAGGGATCATCCTCGTACTTACTCCAGCCCTTGATCTCATATGTTCTCTCCAAATGCTTTCTCTCACACTTGGTAAGCATATCGGGGATATACTGTTCTGGCGCCGAAACATGTTCAACTCTGACAACACCACGGAACAAAATGTCAGATTGGGTATCTCTGCTGCTGGGAGGAACAATACCGGGGCAATCAATGAGGAAAATACGCTTCATCAAAGTGATATACTGCCACACCTTTGTTTCACCAGGAATTGGTGCGACAGTACAAACCTTCTTTTGACGTAATGTGTTAATAATGGAGGATTTTCCAGTGTTTGGGTAACCGATGAAACCGACGGAGATTTGCTTTCTATCGCTATGAAGTGTTGAGAATTGACGTAACAACTGGATTAGAGAACCCTTTCCGAAAGAGTTGTTGATAGAGGCGTGGAACGCCAATGTAGGGAATGATTTAGAAAGGTGTTTAACCCATGCAGCCTGTTGTTAGTACGATAACTCGTGAAATAGGTGGATGATTGTAGAATAAGTAGAAAAAACAAAAGTCGAGGAAGAAGAGGAGGAAGGGAAAGTAAGAGAAGAAGAGGATGAAAAAGGCAAATGAAATGAAAAGTGAAAAAATTCGAATGAATGCAAAAAAAAAAAGGTATTGGTGTCAGCATCGATACTACGGACAAACTCACTGACAAAGAGTAGGTCCAACTCAAGATGATGCTGCGGCTTCCCTGGCGATTAATAAATACTATTAATCAGTGCATCCAAAACCCGCTCCAGAACGGATTGGGTCCGGCAAGCCGGGGTTGCGGCGGGAAGCGTTTTTCTTCCAAAGACGTAACAGGCGACAATGTGAAAGATGCGAACATCAGATTGTTACCCTGACAAAAGGCTTTGGGAAAAGGCTGAGAAATAATGAGAAGAAAAAATCAAGAATTGAAATGAAACGGTGGAGAGGAGAATTGAATTGGTGAAAAGAAGAGATGGAAATGAAGTGAAAGAATCTGTAAAATCCAGGGAAAAGGAATCAAGGAAAAAAAAAGAAAAAATTAACATACTGCTACCCAGGTAGGGATCAAGTCACACTTGTTTAAAACATAAATCAAGTGTTTATGTGGACATTCCTCACGAATGTATTTTTCCACAGACTCACATCGAGTCCCGAGTGGATTACGGGCATCCAAAACATGAATGACAACATCAGAAGAGTCAATAACTTTATATAGTTCGTTCCAAATACGTTTGGATTGACCTTTGTGAAAAATGGCCTCCTTGGCCTCCTGTGTGAAATCGTCTTTATCCAAGAATGAACCACCCATCAAACCGAGTGTAGCGTCCAAATCTTGCTTATCCTCGTATTTTTTGCTGTCGGATTCCGTCATTTCCGCAAGTTCTTCCAATGAAGAAGCAGCTTGAGTGCGGGGCTTCTTTCTCTGTTGTTTAGGACCAAAGGTACTCGAGTACGATTCTGTTTCAATAATCTTAGCCGTTGGAGACTCCGTCGAGTCCTTTTCGTCTAAAAGAGACATTGGCAATCTGTTTCTGCGCAACAAAACAGAGTAAGTGTCGTGTTTCTTGTCACCCATGGCTTCACGGAAATGAGTCAATGCATCTTGACCAATGACACGAGTGTTACCAAACCATTTTCTATTTGGATCCACACGTGCAATAGGAGCATCCGTTGACTGGAGAGCAGCTGCACGAATAATTTCACCCTTAGCATTCCGCACAGCTCTACCAGTCTTATACATTTGCAAATGCTTGACCTTCTTTGCATCACGGTAGAAGTTCTCACCTTTGACACGAAGATTGGAGTCACGCGTGTCTCCTTCTCTTGTGCGTCTTTGCTTTTCCTTTTTTTGAGTTCCCATGGTTTATAATTGAGGATATGAAAGAAATTAGTAGAGAAAGTGAAGTAGTAAGAAATATTCAGTAGGTGGGTGCAGGTAAGCGATGGCGATGAGATGAGGTATGGATTGGGATATAAAGTGGAAATGAAAAAGAGTTCTTTTTTTATGTAAATTTTGTGAAGTAAATTAGATTTTTTAATTAATGAGGGGGTTTTTTTTTTCTTCAAGGGTGTTCTATGGCTCTGTTCTGTTGAGTCTTAGGACGATTGTGGAAGTGATTGATGTGGAGGTGAATCATGATGAATAGTTGATAATTAAGGGGTAAATCATAAGTTTTGGATTGAACTTAGGAGAGTTATTGATTCTTTGCTTGTTTGCTGACTGTTTCAATTCTCTTTTCTTGAGTTCATGTTCGTCTCTCGCTTCCAGACCTGCTGTGACAATTGGCCCTAAATCTAGTTTTTTCGTAATAAATTAGCTTCAATTACAAATTGAACTGATTTTTGACTCATCTTTCCTCACCATGACCCGGCGTTTAGAGTCCCTTGTTTTCGGTACAACAAATCGAACCACCACCTCCAAACCACAAAAAAACACGAAACAATTTATAAATTTTCGTTTTCAAATTTGATTTAAATTTATAAAAATCGGTTTTTTTTCTTAAGTACTCAGGAAATAGCAAGTTAGATCACAGTCGCCTCAACATTGCGCGGAGCTCTAATTACTACAAATATAACCGAGATTGTAATAATCAAATTGTAACGGAAGGATTTACGAGCAAATACGAGCAAATACGACTTTGACAGGTATTTACGAAGTATTTTTCAAAAAATTATCTATTTGTCCTTATCGTCCTACCCCACAAACCCCCGTTTCTGGCAAGAAGTACCTGATTTAGTCCCCTTTACACCACTTTACCTATCCTGAGTACTCATAAAGTAAAAACAGATTTCGTAGTCAATTGAAGCTCAATTCCACTTCCAATGTCTGATCTTAGCTTCCTATCGGAGCTTTCACCCACGCAAGATCACTTTCTCAAGCGGTTCTTGGTTGAGGCGTGTCTAAAAGAGGAACTTCATCACTTATCTGAGCCTGGATGTCTTGGAAATTTAGGACCTCCATTCAAAGTCAATGAGTCAAATGATCCTATTGAAATGCCCCTTCTCAGGTACTTTTTCACTAAATACGTGGCATCTTTCCCCTTCATTACCAATAACCCAGAACATGAACAGGTCGTATTTTGGAATGACACTGTCCAGCCTTTCTTAGAAAGCATAAATTCAAAACGTCTCTCAAATTCTACCGATCGAAAAGAAAATGTAACTAAGCGTAAACAGATAAACACTCGTTTGTTGCGTACCCTTTTACTCTTCTTTAACTCAATGCTTAGTTCTAAAAAGGAAATTGAATATTTGTCGAATGACCACTTGAAGCCTACAGACCAGGGAAAACTTGATAAGTTGGCTCAGACGGAAGTCCTGCTGAAACGAGGGCTCGGCGCCGTTTACACCCCCCATGACCTTCACGAATACTCCAAAATGGATTATATAAGCAACGTGAATATAGATATTGTAGCTGTAGAGATTGTTCGAAATGACGAAATGACCGAGACATGGTCTATTTTCAATCCCTTCAGCACTATAAAGAATTTCAAACTGCATTACTCCTATATACTTCAAGTCACCAAAAGAGATAAGAAAGATTCATTGGTGACCTACTCCAGTCATTTTATATCCAAGAAAATAGCTGATTTTGAGCATTTGGAGACTTCCTTGAAAAAGAGTTTTCCTGGGCTCATGACCTCCCTTAATCGGCTCCCACGCAATATAAAGCACGATAAAGGTGTGAGGATTCACTCCAAAGAGGACTTAGAGAGTGAAAAGGGTCATGATGATTTAGGAACGGGCACATCAGACTTTTCAGAAAAAGTGAGTCTCCCTGATGATAGTCTGCAAGTGTCCGTGACTCGAAGTGAAACCCATAAATTTTATAGAGAGAAGCACCGGTTGGCACTTCGTGGCTATTTGCTTAATTTGATAAGCATACCTGAAATAGCTCATTGCGACGCATTCCAAACCTTCATTTCTGACCCTTCGGCCACTTTTTATGATTTGACTCCACGCCAACTTAAAGACTACAAACAACGGTTCCAGCTTGAAAAAAATCGACTTGCGACTCAAGAAGAGTTCCAGAATAGGATCGCCAATGTCGTGTTCCATCTTTCGAAAAACATCGAACACTTTAAAGCGCAGATCATCTCCGAGCCACGACTGCTCAATAAAGTTTTTGAGGAAATTGGAACTAGCAAATCCGTCGAAGATTTATCTCCACTTCTCAAAACATTTATAGAATGGTGCAAGCTTGAAGTCGCTGCGACATTGTATCAGGTTTTTCTTACTCAGGATAACTCCAGCGAATGGTTCTATAAGTGTCGTAAATTCCATCGCTTGTTTCCTTATAAGGTATGCTACGGGATTTTGAAGTATACAAACCCAGTAAGCATAATGTCTAAAATTGTAGACCTTCTTCTTTTGGACATTCCTACATTTGGTCGCAA
The DNA here is from genome assembly GCA_030569455.1 of Australozyma saccharicola. Lineage (NCBI taxonomy): Eukaryota > Fungi > Ascomycota > Pichiomycetes > Serinales > Metschnikowiaceae > Australozyma > Australozyma saccharicola. The sequence goes on along the minus strand of JAJMKW010000075.1, from coordinate 7,637 downwards.
GAAGGATAATCACGTAAACAATCTTTTGTCAATGATCTTCGTTACCTTGTTAGATGAAGATTTGGGTGATTACCTGAAGGAACGTGAGAAACTTATAAGCGAGCCGCCAATAAACGATGCCAGTTTCGATGTTTTTATACGACGTATAGAATACTACGTCAATGAATTGGACTACGATCTGCAGGAAGATGTGAAGGAAGAAGCCGTCCGCTCTGGAACAGATCATTTATTGGAAATTTTAGGCTCACCTTTGGTGGAACCGTCGCTCACCGAAAATGACCGAGCCTTGCTAGAGAAGGAGATCATACCTTCTTTCAAAGCCTACTCACTGTTGGGCAAAAGTAAAAATTTAGAGGGCACATCCGTATACACATCATTGAAACAGTTGTGGCAGCTTGATATTCGTACACGTGATAAAAATGCTTTGAAACAAATGTGGCAGGAACCAGAACTCACCAAGTTGATTAAAAAGTTTCTCACCATCTTTTATCAGCCGCTTATGAAGGTGATGAAGAAATGCGACGTCCATCTCGTATTTCTCGACTTTCAGCACTTTTTGGATGATTTAATTGCAGAGCTCACGAAGCTTGATGAAGGTGGTATGTACTTTACAAGCTCTGTGGAAATGTTTGACCGGTTCAAGCGAATTCTAGACAAGCATGAGGATGGGTTTTGGAGGTTTTTACGTGATATCTACCTGAAGGATGATAGTCATTTGTTCATGAATTTAATCAAATGGATTGAAGGATTCCTTGTTGCATTGCGTCAGAAGTTTGTAGCCCCAGAGTCTGTGGAGTTAGATTTCAGTGCTATGACCCCTTCTTCACCTGTCGATGCAGAAAAGTTGACGAAGGAGCTCGATGTACAGATCGATGCCATTTTGCGCAAAAGAAGTCTTTTGAAGGAATATTTGGAGGAAACCGCCGTTTTTAGCTCCGGCTCGGACCTTTCAACCCCACAGTCTCAGAGCTCAGATGAGAATATCTCTGCTCAGAAAGCCATGGGTAACAAATGGAAAAATATTAATTCGTCTGTGTTTGATGTTCAGGCGCAGGATCTTGGGCTTTCGAAAGAAGAATTTGCAGAGTTCAATTTCTCGGCTGGCGAAGATAAGAGCGGCGTGAATAATCGTACGGCAAAGGTTTTACAGGAGATTGCGAAATTGAATGCCGCTGCAAAAAAAGAACTAGGGCCAGAATTGAAGAAGTTGGTCAATCCTACCCATGAGAAAATACGAGACATCTTAACGGCGCCCGCTGAAGAGGATAAGTCTTAGAGTTCTACTGTTTGGCAGATGGAAAATGAAGATGTTCATGATTAATTTCACTACAATTATATGTTGTTTTATTCCTCTATTGAGGTTGATCTATTTAATACGTCTTTAAGTCCCAATTGGGACAGATCTTTAGTCGCCTATTAGCCGCATAAACAGTAAATTGAATATGTCGGATTTGTCTTGTATGCACTCCTGACACATTTCAAAAGAGATATAAACTTCCAGATCATTCGCCAGACCCTAAACGGAAAAATAAACACAAAAAACCACACACATTTCGTACAAACCTAAATAGATTTATCTGATTTTAAATAGATTTTTCTATGTTGTCCTGCATATAACGCAAAAGAAATGAGGACCATGCCCATTTCGGCCCCCTATTAATTACCCATCAACATCCGACGACACTCTCTTCCACATTCAGTTCATAAAACCGTTTAATATTTTAGCCGAGCAGCATTAATGGTTAGTAGCCCTGTCTCGTAAATCGTTGTCAATATACGAGAGACTAAAACAACGGTATTCTAGATTATTTCCGATCTTTACAACCAAATCCCATCTCCATTTAAAACCCATCCAAATGTCAACAGAAACAGAGGTCCGGAACAGATTTCAAGGCCATGAGCCTTCTTCCAAGCTGGCGGAAGAACATTTGGTTGAAAGACTAGACGCTTTTCTTTCCTCTATAGAACAACGTCTTCATAGCTTCGAGACGTATTTTCAACTCACAGGAACGTCTGGAGAAGAAAGTGATGGCGATTATCTTCTTAAACCACAGTCCCTGTCTCGCCGCTCAAGTGCGGTTGCCATGACACAAATGAAAGACTTTTCTAGAAGTAATCTCAATAAGGTTTATGAACAGCTTACTATGGTCAAAGACCAAATGCTTCAAACCTCAATAATGAACCTAGATTTCTTGTACAAGACGCTAGATGACAAGTATAACGATTTGTTTAACCAGGATGGCGTAGAAATCATCACTGAGGAGCCTCAAAGGGAACAGATGATGAGCTCTGGTAACAACAAGGATCTCTTGACCCGTAAAATCATAACAAATCTTCATTTTTTCGAGGAGAAACTTTTGCAGATTGACCAATACATCAAGAGTAAAACTCCACTGGCGACCGATGCTTATGAAGAGGATGCCAAGTTCAATCGGTTCCGTTTCTTTAACTTCAATAAGGCCCTCAAGGTCGGTCAGTCCAAGTATTTGCATTACTACCAATTACCACTCAGTTGGCGTGAAAATAGATACATTATTAACGGGTACCGTTTCACGCTTCTGCATCAAACCATGTGGGAGCTGATTTTCCATTTCAATCACAACGAGACTTGGAACATCTGGACGCATTTGGTAGGTGCCGTGGTCATGCTTTACCTTGGACTCGTGCATTACCCTAATACAGAAGCTTTTAAGCATAGTAGCGTTGGCGATAACGCAATTATGGCCTTGTTCATATTTGCCTCGTTAAAATGCCTAGTTAGCTCTGTTTTGTGGCACACCTACTCAACTTTTGCACATTTAACCATCCGTAATCGCTTTGCATGTGTTGATTATACTGGAATCACTGTTTTAGTGACGTGCTCTGTGATCTCTGCCGAGTACTGTAGTTTGTACAACTACCCTAAGCTTCTAGCACTATTCATGAGTTTTTCAATTATAGCTGGGCTAGGAGGGTTTGCATTCAATTGGTCCAGCTACTTCGACAGACCCGAATGTCGTCCATTACGTATCGGCTTCTATGTTTGTCTTGCCGGTCTTGGTGCTTCCACTTTCTTGTGTAAGTGGTACTATGATGGAATTTTTGAAGCTGTAACTTTTTACGCACCATTAACTTACAGATCTTTCGTTTGGTATTGGATTGGAGTCATCTTCTATGGAGGTCTTATCCCTGAAAGATGGAGATATGACGTCATTATCCATGAAGATGAGACTTGTCACCACTCGCACAGTGCGCTGGAGGTGTTGTTGGGCCACATTGAACATGCTGGTGAAGAAGAGCTTGAAAACCTCACTAATCAAATCAAAGGTGCCGAAGCCGTTTCAAGAAGAAGCAGCATGGCCACTATCAATACTGTGGAATCCATGACGAGTTATCATAGCGTGGAGATGATTCCAAACAACGAAAACGTTGTCAGCGAAGATGTCGGGTCTGCACATTCTTCCGCTGCAGAAGAAAGTGATGAGGTAAAGTATAAGGATATTTTGGAGACACATTTTCCAGAGAGACCAAAGCTCACTCCTTATCATAACGACTTCCTTTCGCTCTGGTGGGTGGATTACGTGTTCCAGAGTCATAACTTATGGCACATTTTTGTTGTATTCGGTGTTATTGGTCACTACTTCTGTATAGTTGAGATGCTTGAACGCAACCACCAGAGCCTTTTAGGACTTTAAAGATGAGTAACCATGATAATTAATAAATGTATTTTAAAAGAAGCAAGTTTGTTCTTTATTTATCAGTTTTGGACTGTGTGAAAGAAAAGTTGGATAGGCACCGTTCATTGTAACTGATTTTCAATTCATTTTCGGACCGATAATCCAAATTGTATGCCATTTGACGAGGTTAAGTTTGGTTTGTTTTGTGTTTTTTGAAATTTTGTTGATGCTCTATAGAAAGCATAATAGCTTGCAAATGCCAAGAAAGAAGGAGACTTTGTCTTTTTTAATCTGGCCTAGTTTTATTTTTCTACATTTTTAACTTCCAAGACTACAACATTCTAAAATCTGAACAAGAATGCTCATCAACTGTGGATCGCCATAGAAAAGGATGAAACTCGAAGAATTGGAAAACATCCGTACACCAGCTTACCTTACGTCTCAATTCCCTGGTGCAATTTGACCTCTTTATTTCATAAAAGCACATAATCAGTATACTTGAACTCGCGTGTATCTATTGGTACAGTTTTGTATTATTTCTTTTAATATTAGGCTACTTATTCGATATATAATCAAAAGTCCTGTATATAACTTCTTTAACTATGGAATCGAATTTTAAAGAACAGAATCTTTTTTTTTAACTTTAAATTTGTCTGAAACATTTTCACTACTTGTTTCTGGAAATATCCGCAAAATTTGGCTTGTTTTCTTTTGTCCTGTTTTGAGAAAACTCAAGTTTTGCCAGAGATAACAAAATATCAAAGGGGGTTGTCTTCAATATCGGGACCTCCGAGACAAAAGCCACAAATATGAACAAATCGAAGGTGAGACGAAGTTCCCCCGCGCCTAAAGACTCCTGATGACTTACCCGATATTTGTTTACTTTTCAAACCCCACGATTTGAAATTTTTGGTTCATTTTGAACCCTGATAGTTGGCGCTAACAATACATAAGCTTACATACTTAATGAAACATACACAATATGCATGAATAGCACAGGCAATTATTCAAATTATTGTATATCCGGGACATTAAGTCAAAATGTTTATCCAAGTTCAAGACCTCCCGTGTAAAGCCTTTTGAAAATTCAAAAAAGAAGCGCCGGCGGGTAGACTAAGCTCAACGCTTAGCGCTACTAAGTTCAAAATAGTTTAATTTATCCGAAACTATCTTCAGGATTACGAGGAAGCTCTTTCTTTTCTTTTTTTTTTGTCTTTGGATTCTTGTGGGTTTTGTATGAAAAAAGCTGCAAAAAAACAGGCTCATACACACCCCTCTGGCAAACAGTCAATCTAGACATCTCCAAATTAAGAATTTAACCCGCTAACTCATCACCACATCTGCAATATGATCAACGGACCGTCTGTCATACCGTCTGCCGGCCTGCATATAATCAGGCCGTCTCGAGAAAATGTCATCATGCTGCAGCTCTATTCCGATCTATATGCAGTCCCGTTTCATATTTTTTGTGTGAGAGATCGGAGAGAAACTGAAGGGTCCGAGGGTCTAAAATGGACCAAAAATGATGGAATTATCGGAAGTTTTTTGCTAGTCATGAAATTTTGACAAGTTTTCTATATACTGGTCATCTTTTAAATTTATATCTCTTTTTTCAGCATCCTTGGAAGCAATTGATGTGAAGAGCAAACCATGAAAATACGAAACAAGGACTGCATAGACGCCAGATTACATAGGTACCAACGGCTTTCCATGCAGGACAGTTTAAATTACTACCGAAAGTTTTGACAATATAAATACTACAAATAATCCAGGCTACTAACTCTTCTACCCCGTTCATCTTCACGCAGCCAATCGCATCTAATTACTATATAACGCCTGGCTTTGCTCCTTTCACAATCAATCACAATTTACTGGTATTAGCCCGATTTCAAAAAGGTTAATTTGCACCCAATCTACATCAGATCAATATGATAGGAAGTAGAACATCCACATTTGGCCTTTCAGGTCGCCCGTTACGTCTAGCCGTCACGTTGACCGCTGTTATTGGTTTCTCCCTCTTCGGTTATAACCAAGGTATGATGGCGGGTATCATCACCGGTACCGAATTTAATGCCGAGTTTCCAGCTACCGATATGAGTAAAGGTGACAAGCACCATGTCACAGTCGTTCAAGGTGCTGTGACTTCATGTTACGAGCTTGGTTGTTTCTTCGGTGCTTTGTTTGCCCTTTTCAGAGGTGAACAGATCGGAAGAAAGCCACTTATCATTACCGGTTCTCTCATTATCATCACAGGTGTCATTATTTCCGTCAGTACTTTCAAGGAACACTGGGGTCTTGGTCAATTCGTCATCGGTAGAGTCATTACTGGTATTGGTAACGGATTGAACACTGCCACTATTCCAATCTGGCAATCAGAGATGTCCAGAGCCGAGAACAGAGGTCGTTTGGTCACTTTCGAAGGATCTGTTGTCGCTGTCGGTACTTTGATCGCTTATTGGTTGGACTTCGGACTCTCCTACGTTAACTCCTCCATTCAGTGGAGATTCCCTATTGCTTTCCAAATCTTCTTCGCTTTGCTCTTGTTGGGTGGTGTCACTAACTTGCCTGAGTCTCCAAGATGGTTGGTTTCTAAAAACCGTAAGGAAGAGGCTATGGAGGTGTTGTCAAAACTCAACGGTGTTTCAATTGATTCCGATGAGGTTTACGCCGAAATCACTGTTGTCCAAGACGCAGTCCAACGTTTCTCCAAGTCTCAAGTCGGATTCAAGGATTTGTTTTCTGGCGGAAGAACCCAGCATTTCCAAAGAATGGTTATCGGTGCATCTACCCAATTTTTCCAACAATTCACTGGTTGTAATGCTGCCATTTACTACTCCACCGTTTTGTTTGAGACTACAATTTTCCACGGTCAAAGAAGATTGTCTTTGATTCTCGGAGGTGTCTTTGCTACCGTCTACGCCCTCTCTACTATTCCAGCCTTCTTTTTGATTGACACTTTCGGAAGAAGAAACTTGTTCTTGCTCGGTGCCATGGGTCAAGGTGTTTCATTCACAATTTCTTTCGCTTGTTTGATTAATCCAACTACTGAGAATGCTAAGGGTGCAGCTGTTGGTATTTTCCTTTTTATTGCCTTCTTTGGTTTTACCATCTTGCCTTTGCCATGGATCTACCCACCAGAGATTAACCCAATGAGAACTAGAACTGTCGCTACTGCTGTTTCTACTTGTACTAACTGGATCACTAACTTCGGTGTTGTCATGTTCACCCCTATCTTCATGGATACATCCGCATGGGGTGCTTACTTGTTCTTTGCTGCTATGAACTATTTGTTTGTCCCAATCATTTTCTTCTTCTACCCTGAGACCGCTGGTAGATCTTTGGAAGAGATTGATATCATTTTCGCAAAGGCTCATGCCGACGGTCGTCAACCATGGAGAGTTGCCGCCACTTTGCCAAAGCTTTCTTATAAGGAGATCGAGGCTCAAGGTACTCAATTGGGTCTCTACGATGGTGACTTTGAGAAGGAAGGTTTCGATGTTAAGGAAGATGTCAGCTCTAGTGCTTCTGAGCAAGTCCACCCAGTTGACTCTTTGCCAGGCAATGGTGTCTTAGAAGAGCCAGCTAACAGGGTTTAAACCAAGCATTCTTGAATACCCGGGTCGAATATCCTTGGGCATTAATGTATCGTTGTAATTATATTTAATAGAAGACATGTTGATTTGTTTTTAGTCGCTCCTTTAAAACTTGAAATTGAACGAAAACTCGATTTATTAACTTATTGAATTGTGTAATCTGTTTTAGAAATAATCTGACTTACTAGATGAACCTTTTAAGTTCTGCAAATCGGGATGAAAGACCAAAGATTGAATAAGTACGTATTTCCCTTGAAGACCGCCGCCATAACTACAAATGCCATTTATTCTTCCGATTGAATAAGTAATATCCTCTTAAAAACTTTTGCTTCTGGTTGCGGCCATATCAAGTGGAAAATACTGTTTCCCGTCCGATCAACGTTAGTCA
>JAJMKW010000074.1:0-30869 GCA_030569455.1 Australozyma saccharicola | reverse complement strand
ACTGAGTAATGCAGTGGGAGACCATGTGTGAAATTGTGGTGCTGCAATCTTTTTTGGAACATCTTTCGGTTGTATGAAAGATGGATTATCATTTTTCATTGGTTTTACATCTTATAGATTACTTTTCCTATATCAGCGCCTACTGATTCGAAGAAGGTCTCCAGAGTCAATGACAGCGATAAGAGATTACGTTGATCCGGTTCAGATAATTCAATGGCGTTTATATATTTTGAAGAATTTTGATATTCGAAGATATCGGCGGCATTATGCTCTAAGTTTCTAGTTTCTCTTCATTGACTTGAAGACATGATTGTTTACTTCTAATTTAGCTAGATAAAGTCACTGATGCATATCTAAGGAGCATCACTTTTTGTTTTATATTATACTAAATTTGCAGAAATTAAACCCGCTAGCTTAACTTTAGACTCATCAGAACTCCAATTGTCTTCGACAGAAGTATGGTTGTGCGAGAGAATCCGATACTATCTGCTACTATCTGCTACACCATCCCATACTCACTTCTAAAAGAACAACTTCAGTCCCAGAAGATCGAATAAACCTTTTCATTTTTATTGCACATTATATCTGTTTCTTGTTTTATTGCGAACATCTCTTTTCCGTTCCCTTGTTGAATCCCACTAGATCATTCACTATCGACCAGAAACATTAAATGTATCCACCCTCAAAATAAATACCCTTATTTCCTAGGAATCGAATCTCCAAAATTTACCTTCGAGCTTTTCTTTCCCTTCTTTTTGCCAATGACTCATCTGAAACAAGGTCGTGCCAAGGTCCTGTTTTAGATTAGGACGTCAGATCCCGATAAGCTCTATAGCTATACTAGTCTTCCTTTCAAACGAATCTTAAATTCGATGACGATTGATTTTCTGTACTATTCAACGTTGCCTTTTGCTGATAAAACGTATGCCACTACACCAAAAATTGTTGAGAAACGTGTCTTTACTCTTGCAAAAACCGGTTCGAAGGTAACCCTTTTAACAGGACACAAATCTCTGGATTTCCCTGCGAAATTGCTTCAAGAATCGCATCAAGAATTGAATTACATCATTGAGGAAGGAAAAACTTATCCTTTCGACAAAATTTTCAATTACGAAGAGTTTACTAAGTATCTATTCGAGCATTTTGCGGCGATCCTAGTAGAAGGTGAATACACAAGCGAATGGGATAGCGAATCGCAGGAGTTTTGGCACGAAAAATTCCTTGGTTATTTTTATGTTAGGCCAAATTACGTAGGCCGTTCTTCTCACGTATGTAATGGAGGGTTTGTAGTTAATCATCGTCGTAGAGGACTCGGATTGGGAAAGGAATTGGGTCAGAAATACTTAGAATATGCGCCTCGTCTAGGTTACGTATACTCGGTATTCAATTTGGTTTATCATACCAACGTTGCAAGTTGGAAAATCTGGGATTCATTGGGTTTCGAAAGAATAGGCTACGTCAAGAACGCAGCTGCAATAAAAGGTCAAGATAAACTAGTTGGAGCGATTGTTTTTGGAAAGGATCTAATTTGAAAGTTTGCATTATTAAAAAAAAGAGTTGAGGCAATTTAATTAGCCATTATCTACTTTAACATCTGAAACGTCCACCAAAAACGCTAAAAAGCATGAAGCAGAGACAGATAGAACGACTCGAGGACCTACAAAGCAAAAAAATATAGACAATACAAATTCAAGATCGAATTTCATTTTCCCTCCTAATTTCGTGCATTTTCTCCTTATCGTAATTATTTCCGTGCAGGGACATCATCCCACAAAATACACAACAGTCTATAATCTACTGGCTGCAAATTCAACAAAACTCACCCAAAACATAAACCAAAATGCCCGAATTCGACGATGTCCTACAGCCGGCTCATTACCGGCCCCAACTAGATTATAACCCAATGTCCAGTATCGAGCGATACTCCGTTCTTTTGAAAGATGGCGAAACAACAGCTACAATCTACCCAATCCAGGGGCCAGGAGACCTTCCAGAGGGCTTATTGGCATTTTTATGTGATGAGTTCAATATTGAGATCGATAGAGGTGATACTTTCGCCTTCTTTGATGCGTTACACGTCGAAGCGTTTCTGAACTACTGGTTCGGAGCTTTTGCGGGAGTGATGGTTCTTGGAGACTCTCCTACACTTGAAGGCCCAAAGCAGTGGGAAAAAGAGTGTTTGGGAACTTTTTTCGTGAAACCAAATTACCCTGGTAGAGCATCGCACGTGTGTACAGCGGGATTCCTAGTCAATGCTGGTATTCGTGGTAAAGGCATTGGGAGAACTTTGACTGATTGTTTCCTTCAATGGGCGCCTAGACTAGGATATACTTACTGTGTGTTCAATTTAGTTTTCGAGACAAATGTTGCAGCTAGACGCATTTGGGAATCTCTCAATTTTAAAAGAGTTGGCCGAATCAAGTCTGCTGGTATTCTTAAAGGTCACGAAACTGCTGTGGACGCAATCGTATATGGACGAGAACTTGTCTCTACACCGGACTTATCTGTGGGAGCATATCGTTTTGAAAAAATCAAGTTGTACTTGGAAACAGGAAAGTATCCAGCAATGGCCGACCGTCAGGAGAAGTCTAGGCTTCGGTCATCTGCGTCACATTATAGAATTGAAAAGGGAAAATTGATGTTACGTGATAAAGAGGTTGTTTCTGATCCTGTTCATCAGATGCAAATATGTACAGAGTTGCATCTTTCGAATCATGGTGGAATCAATAAAACGACCTCTGCAGTGGCTGAAAAGTACCATTGGACGCGTATAAAAGATACGGTCGCTGCTGCAATTAAAAATTGTATTACTTGTAGAGAATCCATTAAAGATGAGCCGATTATGAAACGGTCGACACCTCCAAAGAAACTCATGCTTCCAGATATGCACAGAAACCATAAAGTGGTCCATGATATGCACAACGGTTATCGCCAAGGAAATGTTAACGAGATCTCCAGTTTACATCATCTTCCAAATCGAGACACCGTTGGTTTATTGCTGCACGATCTCAATATTGATGACGGTCTAATTGCTGCCGTCGAAGCAGTCCAAAAGAACAGAGGCTCGCGTTCTGGAGGAACTCCTCTTGGGCAGGATGGACATCTCCCAACACCACAGAGACTGTTGGCCCACCAAACACCCCAAAGCTATGCTCCAGCGGCTGCAGCTGCAGTTGCGGCCGATGGCTACTATCTGAACGCATATCTGAGTTCGTTTTCTAGTAAATACGGGCCAAAGGAACGAGAGCTGCGAAGAGACAACATTCCTGTTGATCCAGAAGTTAGTAATGCTTATGACCATACTGTTGATTCAAATGGCGATGAGATAGCCATAGCTCAAGCGTTACTTCATTCCAACAACGTTGATGAGCGACAGGGACAGCGGCAATCGCCATCCAAAGCAGCCGAAGAAAGTTATCTATCGTTCAAGGGACAACAATAGCAAAATCTAGTAATTAGGGGTATAATGAATAGAAAGTTAATTTCTGAGTAAAGCTATCTTATGTAGTCAATGCAATTTGAGATTACTCTCATTAAAATTTTAATCGCTAACATGTACTCTTTAGTCATCTCTCTACTTCTTATAATATTCAAAATTATTCTATTGTAGATACGAATATCCTATATGCAATGGAGAGGTCCAGATCAGTCCCCCGAATGTTCAGGAACCTCCCAATGTTGTTTAAAAGTCAATCTCAGCGTTTAAAAGTCAACTCCGAGAACCATGGCCAACAAAGCCATTCTGACGTACAAACCGTATCTCATTTGTCTAAAGTAAGCGGCTCTTTGGTCAAAGTCAACCTCCTCCTTGATTTCGGAAGTTCTAGGCAATGGGTGCATGACGCACATGTGTTGCTTGGCGTGCGACAAGATCTTGTTGTCGACAATGTAAGTATCCTTCAATCTTTGGTATTGAGCCTTGTCTTGGAATCTTTCCTCTTGGACTCTGGTGCAATACAAGACATCGGATTTAGCAATCAAATCAGGAGTCAACTCCTCAGTTTCAGATGCAAGCATGTTGTATTCCTTCAACATTTCCTTGAGAGAAGATGGCAAAGCCAACTCCTTAGGAGAAACCAATTGCACACGAACGTGGTAGTGACGCAAAAGGTACAACAATGAGTGAACAGGTCTACCATATTTCAAGTCTCCCATAAAAGTAACAGTGATACCGTTGACGGTTCCCAACTCTTCTCTAATGGTGAACAAGTCAAGTAAAGCCTGAGTTGGGTGCTCTTTAGAGCCGTTACCACCGTTGATAATAGGAACAGGTGAGTATTTGGCAGCAATCTCTGCAGATTCTTCAGATGGATGTCTCAAGACAATGGCGTCGGCGTAACATGCCAAGGTACGGATGGTGTCTTGCAAAGTCTCACCTTTCTTGACAGAAGAAGAGCCTGCATCGACAGCGACAACACGTCCACCAAGTCTTTGCATAGCTGCATCAAAAGAAGAAGAGGTACGAGTGGATGGCTCGTAGAACATGGTGGCCAAGACTCTGCCGCGCAAAAGGTCAAGAACTCCTTGTCTCTCAACAGCCAATCTCATTTCTTGAGCGACAGTGAACAAAGCACGCAAGTCAGAACGAGAAAATGATTTGACACTCAAAACAGAATTACGCAAGAAGCAATTGTTTTGACGAATGTAGTTGATGAGTGCGTTAGATTCAGTCAAGGAACCGGCTGGAGGTTGAGAAACCAATTCAGAGCCCAATCTCTCCAATTCGGAGTGGTCCATGCTAGTGTCTCTTTGGTCTTTGGCAAAAGATGGCCTGCGGGCATTATCGCTGAAAGAAACACGCTTTTTGTGGCTCATCATTGGCGAAGGTGGAACGCCGGAGATAGAGCCAAATCTGTCGCGAGGTTGGACACCGTTTTGACCAGAAGCTTCACGCTCCAAAACAAGACCATCCAAACAGACGGTTTCGCCATGGTGAGAGACTCTCTCGATGAATCCCTTCAAGGGAACATCCTTGAAAAGAGCAGCAGTGAAGTCGTCACCGGTGAAGACACGGTCAAGATCAACAGCCACGGAAGCGTTTTGCTTAGGAAGCGAGAAAATCTTAACTGGGTTGGTGTGGAATTTCTCCACAACATCTGCAAGAGTGAGCTTGCCATCTTTAACAGCAGAACACAACAATGGCAAAGACTCCTTAACTCCCATACCTGGCACGATATCATAACCAAGACCCTTGGCAACCAAATAAGGCAAGACACCCACAGAGAAACAGTCAATGTCGCCCAAGCCAGCCCAGAGAGCGGTTTGGTCTTGTTGAGTTGGCAAGAAGGAGAATTGTGGGTATTGAGTCTGAGACAAGAAGAGAGAGAAGACAGAAACATCGCAAGTGACTTGCAAATCCTTTTGTTTAGCCATCTTAATTAATTCCAAATCATCCTCAGAAGACACTCCAGTAATGTGAATGGATCTGTTGTACAAAGAGGCCAACAACAAAACGGAAGCAAGATCAGTAGCTCTGGCATCAGTAATGATTGGCTTGTTTGCGGGCCAAGAGGCGAAGTGTGCAGTAATGGAAGACACCTTGCAGTTAGCAAAATCGTTAAATGGCAAGAACAAGGCACCTGCAGCCTCGGCGGCATCGGCGCTTTCAACACTGTTGGTTTCAGAACCAGCAACGTAAATAGAAAAATCTGTGAATGCTGCCTCAGATGCAGAGTCGACTGCATCTTGTAACGTCTCCGAGTCATAGACGGTAGAGCCGCTCAAGGTTTGAGGAAGGATAGCGTTGAAAGTAAAACCAGAGGCCAAAGACAACTTAGTAGTCTTCTCGAAGTCGTCCAATGTAGGAACGAAAGATGAAATGTTGATTAAACCAGGGATGACAGATGTGCTGTGAGAAGTTTGAGCATCATCATCGGAAACTTGTAAGTCAATGTTTCTAGACAAAGCCTCAATCAACAACTTAGCACACTTGACATTGGTGACCAAAGGAACCGAATAGTCGACAGCCAAACGACGAGACTCGTAACCCTTAGACATGTAGTTGGCAGGTCTACGGAAACGGTTGGAAGAAGGCAAGTTGATGTACAAGTCAATCAAGTGGTTGGACAAGTGCTGGGTCAAAGAGTACTCGGATTTCTGGTCATCCTCCTTCGACAATACCTCCAAGTAGTGGACTGGAACGTCATGCTCCTTGATGAAGTCAGCAGTTCCAGCAGTAGCGAAGATCTTGTAGCCCATTTCATGGAGCTTTCTGATAGATGGAAGAAGCTCCATCTTCTCCTTGAAAGAACCGATGGAAAACAAGATGTTTTTCTTTGGAAGCTTGAAACCAGTCGAAATCAACGACTTGAGGTATGCTTCGTATTTGTTTTTACCGAAAGTTGCAACTTCTCCTGTGGAAGCCATCTCAACACCCAAAATAGGATCAGCACCAGCCAACCGAGAGAAGGAAAATTGTGGAACCTTGACGGCACAGTAATCTTCTGGAAGCTTCTCACCTGGGTATGGAGTAACAGGAATGTCCATGATGGCCTTTGTGGCCATTTCAATCAAGTCAGTTCCAACAACCTTAGAAATGAATGGGAACGAACGAGAGGCACGGACGTTACACTCAATAACCTTAATGTCATTGTCCTTAGCAATGAATTGAATGTTATAAGGACCAGTAATGTCCAAGGCCTTACCAATTTTAGCAGTGGCCTCAACAATTCTTCTAACGGTTTCTGGGTCCAAATCTTGTGGAGGAACAATAAGTGTAGCATCACCAGAGTGAACACCGGCGTTCTCAACGTGCTCAGAAACAACGTGCATAATCATCTTACCGTCTTTAGCAACGGCATCCATCTCGATTTCCTTGGCGTTTTCAATGTATTTGGTCAAAACAACTGGGTAATCTGGAGAAACATCAACAGCTTGAGACAAGTACAGAGCCAAATCAGCTTTCGAGTAGACGGTGTTCATGGCAGCACCAGAAAGAACATAAGAAGGACGAACAAGAACAGGATAAGTAACCATTTCAGCGAACTCTTCGGCTTCTTCAATGGAAGTCAATTCCTTCCAAGCAGGCTGGTCAACACCAATTTTGTCCAACATTCTAGAGAATTTGTATCTGTTTTCGGCAGAGTCAATCATCTCTGGAGAAGTACCCAAAATCTTGACATTTTGTCTGTGCAAGGTCAAGGCAATGTTGTTAGAGGTTTGACCACCCATAGAAATGATCACACCAGCAGAGTTTTCCAAATCGTAAATATCGAGGACGCGCTCCAAGTTAATAGTCTCGAAGTACAATCTGTCGGCCTCATCATAATCGGTACTGACGGTTTCTGGGTTATAGTTGATCATGACAGTCTTTACGTTGTTTTCTCTCAAGGTACGGATGGCACGAACAGCACACCAATCGAACTCGACAGAAGATCCGATACGGTAAACACCAGATCCCAAAACAATCACACCATGGTCGTCAAAGTCGACATCTGAGCAGTCGGCGTTGTAAGTAACGTACAAGTAGTTAGTGAAAGCAGGGAATTCGGCGGCAACGGTATCGATTTGCTTTACAAATGGAGTAACGCCGGCTTCTTTACGCAAACGACGAATAGCGACCTCGTTAGAGTCCAAGAACTTAGCGATTTGACGGTCCTCAAAACCCAATTGCTTGGCTTGTCTCAAAATAGGAACTGGAAGTTTCTCTTTGTCACCGTAAGAGGCAATCAACTTACCGAACTTGATCAAACCGTCCAATTTGTTCAAGAACCATTTGTCAATGTTGGTAAGTTTCCAGACCTTCTCAACAGAGTAACCATCGGTCAAGGCGTTAGCAATGGCGAACAAACGTTGGTCCGATGGGGTTTGAAGTTCAGTGTCAATATCGATGCTCATCAAAGCACTGGTCTTGTTAAAACCCAAGTTGTGATAGTCGGTAGAACGGATGGCCTTTTGAATTGCTTCTTCAAAAGTACGGCCAATCGACATGACCTCACCAACAGACTTCATGGAAGAAGACAAAAGGGAAGAAACACGAGTAAACTTCTTCAAGTCCCATCTTGGAATCTTAACAACAACATAGTCAAGAGATGGCTCGAAACAAGCACAAGTAGACTTGGTGACAGAGTTCTTAATCTCGTTCAAAGGAATGTTTAAACCCAACTTGGCGGCAGTGTATGCAAGAGGGTAACCGGTAGCCTTAGAAGCCAAAGCAGAAGAACGGGACAATCTGGCATTAACCTCAATAATACAGTACTCCTTAGAGAATGGGTTCAAAGCATATTGAATGTTACACTCACCAACAACACCCAAGTGACGGATAACGTTGACGGCGGTGGTTCTCAACATGTTGTAGTCCTCGTCGGACAAAGTTTGAGAAGGTGCAACCACAATAGAGTCACCAGTGTGAATTCCCAATGGGTCGAAGTTCTCCATGTTACAGACGGTAATACAGTTGTCGAAGGCATCTCTGACAACCTCGTACTCGACTTCCTTCCAGCCCTTCATGGATCTCTCAACCAAAACTTGTGGAGAAGTAGCGAAAGCCTTACTACAAAGAGCCACAAGCTCCTCCTCGTTGTCGGCGAAACCAGAACCCAAACCTCCCAAAGCATAAGCGGCTCTGACAATCAATGGGTAACCAATAGCGTTGGCAGCTGCAACACACTCGTCGACGGTAGAACAAGCCTCGGATCTGGCACACTTTTCGTTGATTTCTTCCATGGCTTGGGCAAACAACTCTCTGTCCTCGGTAGTGATAACAGTTTCAATTGGAGTACCCAAAACCTTGACGCCCATACCAGCGAACTCATCCTTCAAAGCGATACCAACAGACAAAGCAGTTTGACCACCAAAGGTACAGTAAATACCGTCTGGTCTCTCGTACTCAATGACTTTACGGACGAATTCAGGGTTAACTGGCAAGAAGTAAACCTTGTCAGCCAAACCCTTGGAAGTTTGAATCGTGGCGATGTTAGGATTGATCAAAATGGTATAAATACCCTCTTCCTTCAAGGCCTTGATGGCTTGAGAACCAGAGTAGTCGAACTCACCAGCTTGACCAATAGACAAACCCCCGGAACCCAAAACAAGCACCTTCTTAACGTCCTCACGTGGGTGAGCAGCTCTGTTGTCGGCAATAAGTCCACCTGGGAATTGCACTTGCTTGTAAATACCGGTGTTCTTGTAGTCAACAACAGCATCAATGAAAACATCAAACAAGAACTCCGTATCACGAGGACCAGGAGTAGATTCAGGATGGAATTGGACAGAGAAAAATGGCTTGGTTTCATGGTAAATACCCTCATTAGAGTTGTCGTTGGCGTTGACGAACAACTCCTTCCAACCTGGGGTCAATGTGGTAGTGTCCACAGCGAAACCGTGGTTTTGAGAGGTGATGTAACATCTGCCAGAAATGGTAGAGGTACATGGGATGTTGTGACCACGGTTACCGTACTTCAACTTCAAGGTAGAAGCACCAGTAGCTCTAGCCAACAACTGGTGACCCAAACAAATACCGAAAACAGGGGTTTTGGCCTCAGACAAAACCTTCTCTAATCTTGAAACCAATCCGGTTAAGATTTGAGGGTCACCTGGACCGTTGGAGATGAACAAACCATCGTACTCCTCGGTGGTGAAGTCGTAATCCCAAGGGACAACCTTCAACTCAACACCACGAGCAACAAAACAACGGATTTGGTTGTATTTCATACCAACATCAACGGCAACAATTCTGATGGTTTTACCGTTCTTGTCAGTACGAGCGTTGGACTTAGGAGTGTACAAGACAGGTTCTTTAGTAGAAACAATCTCTACCAAGTTCTTGACATTAGGGTCGACCCATTCTGGAACATCAAAGTATTGCTTCCAGTCCAATTGACCCACAACATTGTCGTGGCCAGTAGAAGCCTTTTGAATAGAAAGTCTACCCAAAGTTGAACCTTCAGTTCTCAATTTCTTGGTCAAAGCTCTGGTGTCAACACCATAAATGGCAGGAATTCCTTCCCTTTGCAACCATTGACCCAAAGAAGACTTGGCCAAGTAGTGGGAGTACTCCTCGGTGTAATGAGCAACAACCAAACCAGCAATGTGGATACGGTTAGACTCGAAATATTTAGGGAGTTGTTCCACAACCTCATCCATCAAATTTTGGTCTGGAACACCATAGTTTCCGACCAATGGGTAAGTGATAACCAAAATTTGGCCCTCGTAAGATGGGTCAGTAATGGATTCAGGGTAACCAACCATACCGGTTTGGAATACAACCTCACCGGCAGCAGAGACAGGAGCACCGAATGAGTAACCTTGCAATGCGTGACCATCTTGAGTTTCCAAGGTCATCAACATATTTCCAGTAGACTCCATTGGTGGGGAGATAGGAGCAGACAATGTAGCCATCTTTGAAATAATTCTCGAGTGCAATGGAAGAAGAGGAGAAAGAGTAAAATTAAATCAAATGAAGTTGGGGGAAGGTTTTATTGATAATGGTTTTGCTTCTTAAAAGAATTGAGCCTCGGCTGTATTGGGGGAAGTACAGCTAGTTTCGAATTGCAAAAGAGAGCTACAGAGTTAGTCAAGTTAATTGCGATGAGATGAGATGAGATGAGATGAGATGAGAAGGGAATCCGGGGAATAGCAACAAAAAGAAACGACAATTTTCAGGAAATTGAGAGATTGATAATCTGAAATTTTGAAAATCTTTTGAGTTTAATTTCAGAACATACAGATGATTTTTAGATGTTCTTGTGTAAACTCAGTAGATTGGTAGTTCAGACTCTGGAAGACACAGAGAGTCCATTCAACCCAACAGTCATTCTGATCAATTCAGTTCTATCAATTCAATCATTCTGTTCAATTCAATCAATTCAGTCAATTCATTCACGAATTCTCACATTCACTCCATCTTCATCCTCTTCCTTCTTCAAGTCTACAGTACGTGATGGGCTACAATGTCTACGACATCTCCCCCAACACAACGCACCATAGCTGCTGATACATACTAAAAGTCACGGACGTGGCAATTAAATAGATCAAAGAACAGCAACAAGGAATGCCTTATGTTGAGAGAGAGGAGGAGAGGAGAGGAGAGGGAAGTATCGATGTGCAGAGGCTTCGATGCTTTTATATAAGGCTGGAGGGTCGAAAATTTTTCGGGTTTCGTCCCCTCGGTGGTACTGCAGGTATAGTGTATTGTGTGCAGGTTCGAGGGTAGAACGTAATGCTAACTGCGTTAGGTTATTGCGATGAGGGTTGACGAAAACGAGCAAAAATTTCGGTAAAATGCGTGAATTTTTTTGAGAGGATAAGAAGCTTTTTGTCGTTTTTGGTCGAAAATTTCTGTTTTTTCTCATACAAAATACTCTCTTTTTTACTAGTTTGTGTTTTTTAATAGCTCTTACCTCATCTTCAATTCATGCAGGAACAAACAACTTTTCCTGTACTCCCTGCATGTAAGGTTCTTATATCATCACTTATATGCACTCTCGATGGCAAAGAAAACGGGGCCCTTAGTATGAACTAATGGCTAAAAAGATGTAACTTTAGCCGCCTCGTTAGTGTCGTGTGAGTTGACCGCCGACGTCACTAGATGACTTAATGTCTATGGCATCGACTTTAAAATATTTTTTTTGTTATGTAGGTCCTTCAATTGGTCCTCAATTAGCCGCGGTAGTGAGCGTTTTGAAATGACGGCAAACGGTTGCAAATTCTGACACTTTTTAGAAATGATGGAGATTTCACAAAACAATGGAATTTGATGTAATTCTGGCAAAACTAAAAATTTTAGATCTTCAAAGTTATTATAAAATGAAGACGGTATGTAGTTTTACGTAATTTGCAGAATATGAGAACTATCTCGAAATACCACAACTGTATTTTTTTGGAATTTTTGAGGTTTTTAATTTTCGAAAAGAAGGGTCTTATTACAGTAAACTATATTGAGCTTGATTGCAACAGCTTGAACCTTTTTTCAGTTTATTGTTTGAGTTTCAATTCTTAATGGGAAGGAACAAGAAACTTTGTCGGGACCTTTGGATATATCTACAGCACCAGCTGTTATGAAATAGTCAGGACGAAAGCAAGAAGTATTTGAAATGGATGCTTCCCTTATTGTGCTCTTACTAATTCCTTGTCATTAAAAACTCAAAGGCTAAACATCATGAGAGCTATACATTTCTCCTTACAGATCGACTTTACGCTTGCAACTCAATTACGCTTGCAACTCAATGAGAGTTGCCTGTTCATAAACGCCATATATTACCACCCGTTTTGCTCGACAGTTTATGGCCATTCGAACTCAACCTGATTTGCAGTGAATGTAATAGTCATTGATCTCCCAAGTTCTAAGCTACGATGAACCAAAACTTGAGGATCGCCTCGAATATCGAGAAGCACATGTTCATTTGATTTGTTTCTTTCTCGTCTTTTAGAAACCTAGCCATAACAGGTCTCGTTTGCAATAATTTGATTTTCTCAACGTAGCACAGTTGACGTTATCGGGAACTACGATTTCACTTTCAGATACAGTTTCTATTATAATACAGCCTTTGGGCGACCTTTGATTTCCAGATCCCGTTTTTAAGTTGTTGGTTCTAACAATTCATGTATGTCTAAGGATGGAAGAAAGGCCCCAATTTTGAACAATAACCCAATGAGTCTATATAGACATCTGTTCATCTAAGAACAAATATTTTGGAGAATTTTAAAATGATTTCAACCTCATTATTTGCTACAACTGAACACAACCGAACAGAAACAATGTGCTCTTGTCCCAACGCTTTTTTGAATTGCTGAATATCAATATATCTAGAGTTTAATGGACACTAAATCATCGTCATTCAATTTCTCCATAGTAGTCCCCAAATTAGCCTCATGATCGTTTATAATATTAAGCATGGACTCGGCATAATCCTCGTTTAACTCTATGAAAGACAACAAATCATGATAACTTTGTTTGGTGCTTTTTGTTGACTTTAACCTTAACTCTTTTGCTTCATCTATGTTGCCTAGAAAGGTAAGCAAAGCTATCTTCAAAAGAAAAATCCGGTCGAGGAGATATTTAAAATTAAACAATACTTCTGTACTCTTAGAATCCGCGCTAACTAAGCTCTCTCTCAATGAAATGACTTCGGAATCTTCGAGCAAGTTTCTCTTTGAGATCAAAAGAGCAAATTCAAAGCGTTTGAAATTCGAATGCAAGAAAGAGTAGATATCTTTGTGCTCAAGTTCATCACATTTTAACATACGAGGGATATGATGCTTATGTTTTTCAGCGTCAAGTTTACGCATTAAGTCGTCAAATGTTTTACTTCCTGTGTCTATCAAAGCATCTTTCGAGTTCGATTCGGGGCTAGGAAGGCTTGAGTCCTTCTTAGCCAAAGAAGAGTCGATCTTGGTGGGACCTGTCGAGCCCGAAACTGAGCCGTTCGATTTTGCTCTTACAACGATTTTCCTTTTGCCGATGGTGGAAGTGGTATTTTCTAATGGTATTATTTCAGATGTTTTGCTAACGATGATAGCTGCCTCTGAACGGGGAATGATATTGATTACCTGATCAATTATTCCGCTTCTCTTAATGGCACTTCTTCTTGGATAAATGGTGATATCTTCCTTGCAATCATCTTGGAAAATGATGGGATATGTTCCGGCTTTGATGGTAAAGTCCTTTGATTCGATGTTTACCAAAGAAACTAAAGTTCCAGCATAAACCAGCACCCAACACTTATCTACAATAACTTTTTTTAGTGCCGTTTTGCACTTTTGACTCAGCATAAGTTTAGAAATTAATGGGTTAGGAGGGCCCTGTAGTTTCAATTTTTTATCTGCTTTTGAGAACTTTGACCAATCTTTGGTGCTTTCTTTGATATAGTCTCGCCAATTTTTCCTCTGTAGTACTTCTATATCGCCATTAACAGCTTTTCTTACACCGCTGATATCAGATTCATACTCCACCTCCCCTATGCTGTGGGAGACAGATCCGTTGTCACGAAGAGTTAGCTTCCTTAATCCCGAAGAGACTTTAATATGATCAGAAAAGACTTGAATGGTCATGTTCATGTCCATGCTCTGCCTTTTCTGGGTGCTTGTGTCATTGGAGGCAAGCTTTTCGCCCAGAAGAACCGCAGTGTACCGATTGAAATCCTCATATTCCATGATTTTCATCTGATATATTGTGAATTGAATTTTATATGATTACGGATTGATATTAGAGGCTCGAACGCTTGCTTTTAACATTTCTGGTCAATATAATGCAAACTCAAATAGTACATAAGTATGGAAACTACAGAAGCAGAGATTTAATTCTTAGAGAAGATAGTTTAGCTTCACTCTTCTTATCAGCATACCAAATCAATTTCCAGGTTAGTTATGCTGTTACTCAAATTTTAGGCACAACAAGAACATAGAAATATCTGCTTATGTTCACCAACCGAGAAGTAAACTCTAAATTTTAAAGACGTACTCAAAAAATGATAATATAAAAAAAGATTTCTAAAGTGGCTTTTAGTCTCGTTGTTTCTGGTGTGTAGTGTTTACCTTCATCAGTATGTCAATCTCACTGTAGATCTTTTCTCATTTACAGTCGCCAATGAAGACCGATAATAGATTCATAAAACAAGAATTAAATATTAGGAGATGCCTCGAATAAGCCTCATGCCCATCTTGTAATAACTATTGCAGAACTTCGTTACTTCATTATTTAGTCAACGATCTGCGACACCAAAAGTAGAAAGAACTCAACCAAATTAATCTCAATTCTTCCCAAAAATTTTCTTGCTTGATAAAAATTGAAAGCCACTTAAAACTTCTTGCATCCAATGGATCCCTCTAAGCCTAATATAACCATATACCCTCAAAATACCTCTCCAAAACCCCGAAAAAAAACCCACAAGTAAACAGAACAAGCCAAATGAGTTACACGCAAATTCAAAAAACCTCCTTTAGCAATTAAACCATCAAATTTTCAACCTGAATAATTTATCATGGTTACAGTACCCCCACGCTCTTACTTTTCTAGGGGCCATTTTTCGCAGCCAGTCTTGCATATAAACAGCACAGACATGACACTATCAGTTGTCACGTTTCCGACTTTTTCAGTGACCGGCTCCATACTTTTTCCATAGCAGAACATAAGTTTTCCAAAAAAAACTCGATAGCGTCAATTTCTCCGTCGAAATATTTGGCCTTGAAGCGAGTTTTCTGTTTAATACCCTTGACTTTCGCTTCCCTCGTTATCTGTACGCCATCCCGAAACATCTCCGGTTCAGGTGGCCAAAAGACCCGTCTCAGCGGTAAAAATCAAGCTAAAAGTTAGATTTTTACGGTTTACGAATTTCCAAGAGACATTTCTCATTCACATTTCTTAATTTTGGTTTTCTGGAAGTTTTCCGGTGTTTAATCGGTGATATACTAGTCGACTTGAAGTTACTAGGATATTAGATAGAAGCGCTGTGCTGACACAAAACACAAAAGCATTAAAACATAAATCGGCTATTTTGATTAGATCACTTGTTCAAGCTTACTGATTCTGAGCTTACTCCGTTGGTCTCTTTACCTCTTGAACTTATATTATCTGCTTCTTTCTTTATTCTGAACAGATCTCACCATAAGCTCCGGGATCAACAGATACTGCAATTTCCGTATAGATACTGATAATTTTGACAAGGGTGCATTGAGCCAAAAGCATAATTGATCAAACCGGCCTCAAAAACTTCTCATTTCGACATTACATCTATTTCACATTCATCGTTCTTACATCCTTCTTAGCAGGCCCCAAAACAGAGTTTCACATCTACTTCAAAACTATATAACACCGGTGCCATTGCATGACATCATTAGCACCTTCATCTTCTCTCCTTCTAAACAACGACTCCATCGACTCTCTTTACTTCACGTGGAAAGCGGTAGATTCTCTGTCCACAACTCATCGTCGTATAAGCAACAGGTCATGGAGACTAATGAACCTGCAAGTTTTACAGCAGTTCCCTTCGCATAAAATTTCCCTGATGCATCTTATGCTTGACGATATTAAAAATGGTCCGGCCATAGTCGCCCAAGATCATGAAAATGTTAGCCCCACCACTCGGTTAGCGTTCCGCCCACGCTCACAGCCTGATTCTCCCGAACGAGTCTATGACTCATTCTTAAAAAGGAAAAACGAAGAAGGTTCGTCGCTGACCCTCAAGGCTATGAACGATTCCAACATCATTAAATTGGATTGTGCTGATCCAAGTTCCGCAGGTACAAAGACAGGAATACAGTCAACGCAAGAGAATAAAAACCAAGACACAGGAAGAGTTGAACATAGCCGTCCGTCTTTATTTCTGACACATTCTAGTCAGGCGCTCCTAACCGTCCGCAAGGCTTCGAGCACTTATAATTCTGGTGAAGATACCTCTGACGTTTCTGAAGACGAATCTCTAGATGAGGATTCCGAAAACGAGTGTTTTGGCAGCGATTATTTAGAGCATCCTGTAGGTTCGGTTCATGCTGTAATTCCCATAGATGAGGGAAATCGTGGCTCCAGATCAGCTCAAGAAATAGAAGATGAGGAGAAATCTGAGCGCGTTGGTGACGAAGCAGTTCTCAACTCGCTTAATCCTGCCGAGACTGGAAAAAACATTTTCTATATTCTGAACTCTCCTTCTCCTACTGATAAGGCAATATCCACCAGAAGACAGGGCCTGTTATTCAATAATAGTAAAGACGAGCTCGTGTCTCGTGCTGACCTTGCCAGTAGCGTTTCTTCTCTTGAAGTTTCAGAGGATGATGATAATGATGAAGATGAAGAAAATGGAGACAAGGAGGCCGTTGGCCAAGAAGATGTAGAAAGTGCAGATCTGGTTGAGGAAGAAATGCGCCGTTCAATGTTTTCGACAATCTCACACAACTTCGCTGGCTCGAAGTTGTCCAAAAGTGTCAAGAGTGCCAAAAGCTTCAAATCCACAGATACAGATAGCGAGTGGGTTTCTGTTTCTTCTGACGGAGATTTACCAGAGACTTCGCCTATCCCGCCACCGCTAAAGTTTTCGAAACGGAATCCACTCCTGAGCAGCCCTGGCAGCACGAACAAGAGCGGGCGCGGCAATTTGGTTCTGAAGGAGACACCGGGTGGCAGCTTTGCGCCTCGTTCGCTTCTTTCGGGTTTATTTCTCAACGAATTGGCCAACAATTCTGGAAAGAACAGCATTAAGTCCGAAAACGGCGCCCTTGCTAGGGCTTTGGGTGGACTAGACAGCGACAAGACGGCGTCTCCATCCGTGTGCGCTTCTGCGTCTCAATTACATACAGATTTGACTCAATCGAATCCGAAACCAATTCTCAAACGGTCCTCCACCACTGGCATCATCTCTGTGGATAGAAATGCAACAAAAAAGACAATGCAACGCCCGTCAATAATCTTGCTGAAACGATACGCGTCATTGCTGGACATGTCGCGAAAAGAAGCTTTGCATCGGTCTCCTGTGCTCTATGTTGCCGAAGAAGATGCAGGTAATGAGCTTCAAACTGGAATTGACGGCCTTATCGTAGACGACAAAGCCGTAGATGAAAACCAGTTCGCGAAGCAGGTTCTGAGTGTTGGATTGTCTGATTTTATGGTTGTAGCCAATTCTACCAATGCGTCTTCGGTGCTTCAGTCCCATATTGAGAATGGATTAAATCTCGACTTGGGCCAACTTTACCACAATTACCAAAACCAAGTCCAAGATCCGCAACTGCAACATCACCACCACCACCAACAACAACAGCAAAACCTGCTGCGCGGGCAAGAATCTCGTCTCTCAACTAGTTTGAGTAAGTATTCTACTCAATCCATTACGGGCAATTCTTTTAAAAGCTTCTTATCGAAGAGCTCTTTGAATTTGACATCCATTTTCGGCCCTACAAAGCCATTAAAGCCTCGGCTAGAGAAGCGCAGCGGCTCTGCAGAGACTGTTAAATCTGCAACTCCTAAAAGTCCGTCAAAACCAAAAGAGAGGCTGCCGAGTCCTAGCATCCCTGAGAGCCCAGTCAACAATAAAGAGGGCGAGCAAGTTGGAAAAGGCGAGCAGGGACTCAGTCGCAGCATCAAAATTTCTTCTTTTCCTAAAAAGGCCTTTGAGCCATCAGTAGACATCAGTAATTCGCTTAAGGATTCTCTTTTAATTGACCACAAATTGGGCAAGATTCCAATGCCTGATAGGGTTATCAGAGAGGATGATATATTCAATGGGGAGGACGAGGGAATTTTTTTACCAGATTCGGACGATTATCATTCGAAAGGTTGGTGAGGAACAATCTATTTTCTGTTTCCAGGATATGAAAGATTGGGTCAGCATACACCCTGCGACCCAAAAAGTCAAACGTTTTGGGAATTTGAATAAAAAAAATCTTTTCCCCGGACTCCAAAGCAGGCTTTTTTGTGCTTATGACGAAATAATCCCGTTCTTGTGAGTCGATAGCTCCTGTGTGATAATCCTCGTAACATCCAAGCACTTCTAAAAAAAATCATTGTACAGTAATAAAAGTAGATAATTTATATTTAGAATTTGTCATAAGTTGTTTTGTGAATTTTCTTATCCACCTCATATCCACCTCTTATCTCATCTTATCTCATCGCCTTCGCTTCCCCAGATCATCTCCAATCCCACATGAAGACGTGCTATTACGAGCTACTAGGTGTCGAGGCAACGGCAACTGATGTCGAAATCAAGAAGTCGTATCGTCGGAAAGCGCTTCAGCTTCATCCAGATAAAAATCCCCATGATATTGAAGGCGCCAATGCTAGGTTCACTTTAGTCCGTGCAGCCTATGAAGTGCTCTCCGATCCGCAGGAAAGATCATGGTATGATTCCCACAAATCACAGATTCTTCGAGACGACGACGATGCGCCTTCTTCCGCAGGTGATGGCGTTGAAATGGTGTATCCAAGCATCTCCATCGATGAACTTCTATGGTACTTCAATCCTACGCTTTATACCGTGATGAACGACACACTCGTAGGATTTTACACAGTAGTAGGTCGTTTATTTGAGCGTTTAGCTGCTGAGGAAGTCACACACGGAAAGAGCCAGCAATTGGACGGATATAGTAGATATAGAGATGACGCTAATGATGTGAGTGCGTTAGACTCGTCATTACTTCTTTATCCTCGTTTTGGAACGTCACACCTGGATTATGAGACTGTGACACGAGAATTTTACAGTCGATGGGGCACTTTTTCAAGTGTAAAGAGCTTTAGTTGGCTAGATCAGTACAGATACTCTGAAGCTCCAGATAGACAAATTAAGAGATTGATGGTTAAGGAAAACAAGAAAGCTCGTGATACGGGCCGTAAAGAGTATAACGAAACTGTTCGTAAATTTGTAAGCTTTGTCAAAAGGCGAGATCCTAGAGTCAAAGAAGGTATTGAGAAGCTAGAGCGTCAAAGACGCCGTCAACAAGAAGAAGCCCTCCAGCGGCAGGCACAGGAACAAAAGCTTCAGAAAATGGCTGAGAGCGTTCTGTATGAAGCCCCTGACTGGGCCACTATGGACACTGCTGAGCTTGAGGAGGTCGAGGCAATGCTTCGTGAAGAGTACGAGTTCCTGAGCGATGCAACCACAGACTCGGAGTTTGACGAATTTGCTGATCAAGAGGATGATTTATTCGAGTGTATAGTTTGTGACAAGATGTTCAAATCCAAAAATCAGTTTGATGCTCATGAAAACTCCAACAAGCATAAAAATATGGTGAAGATCCTACGAGAGGAAATGAGGCAAGAAGGTTTAGAGTTGGGTATTGATGATAATTTTGGAGATATTGATGGCGGGTTTGAAGGTCAAAGTGACGTTTCTGATTATGCTACAGCCCCAAGTGAGGAACTCACTGATGAAGAGAGCTTAGAAACGGAAGATATGCATGATAAAATTATTGAGAGAGATTCAGATGAAAGAGAGAAAGAAGTAAAAATTGATCAGATCGATGTTCTAATTGATGAAGAGGTTGGCTTGGATGAAGTGGAGATTGATGATTCTATCGATGAAGAGGAAATCCAACTTCCTCAAAAATCCAAGAAAAAGCAAAAGAAAAAAGCCTTACCGGTTTTTAATACAGATTCTAACGAAAACCTGCTAGATGCGCAAATTTCGGAACTCATGGGTGATGTTACGCTCGGCGGCGACAGTGATGACGACTGGGGCTCCAGCAAGAAGAAGAAGAAGAAAAAGCCAAAACGAGAGCCCGGGACTGCCTCCCCCTCTCCTGCTCCCGTGGCTCAGCCTGAACCAGCTCCCAAAGGAGAAGTTTGTTTGACATGTAAACAGGAATTTACGTCGCGGAACAAAATGTTTCAACATGTTCAGAAAACTGGTCATGGGGTTCCTGTAAAGGAGAAGAAATTGAAGAAAAGAAAATGATGAAATTTCATCGATTAATTTATATTAATAGAATTGCATGTATATTGATATTGTTCATTAAGTGTGCTAAATTGCCCTGGCAATTTCCAGTTAATATCATTGAATAAATACTCACTTTAATCCAGTTTTGGATTTCTTCACAGTAGCAAGGACGGGTGTACTAATACCCTTATTACCTAACGCACCGAGTCCCTCGCCTCTCAGCCAACCGAGCATTTCCAACATTTTCCTTCCGATGTTGTTCTGATCGATTTCTGGCGCCAGTCCTCCCACAACATCTCCTTCACGAACATAGGCATTGGACTTTGGACCACGGCGAATCTTATCGTCGCCAGTTTCAACAATTTCATCCTTCGACCGCGGCTTCACATCTGCTCTACGGAACACCGGCCGCTGCTTCATGATGTATCCAATCAGTTGGTAATCTGGTACATACCTAAATGTCTTTTTCGTCTTCGCAATCTTCATATAAAGAGCTGTACCATTGCCTCCGCATTTAATGCATTTCATGTTATAGTTAGTAGCCAACTTACTTAAAGTCTTGTTTCCATGGCCATCTAATGGTGGAAAACTGAGAGATTCCCGAGCTGCATCATGTAAAAACAGCTCGAATTCCTGCTTTATTTCTTTGATATGAAGCGAATATTCGTACTTATCCTTGAGAAACAGATCACCCATTGCATCCTGTAATTTTTTCTCCTTCTTTCTGATTTTCTTCAGGCGTCGCGATTGTTTTTGATACTGGAACTGTTCCATCAAAGACGCACGAAGCTCTATTTCCAAATCTGACCCAAGCTCTAAACGCTGCTTTATCCCCTTTCCAACTCTTGGAGGGGGGATGTTTTTCTTAAGGTCGAGGTCGAGATCAGCAAGGCGCTTGTGTTGTTTAGCGAAGGCAAGGATTTCCTCAAGACCTTCCTCGTCAGAGTTAAGGTCCAGGACAATGTCATCAATATCGTCAAGTTCATCATCCATACCCATTTCTTCCATGTAACGTTCAAAGTCAATTGAAGACGTATCCGAGTCTAAGCCTAGATCTAGTTGGTACTCGGCACGAAGCCTATCGTAGACTTCGTCGTCATCATCATCATGAACGCCATAATCTGAATCTGCAGCGCTATGGTCAATATCGACATCGAAGTCTTCAACAACATTTGCTAAAATACTGGCTGAGTCGGAATCAGAGTCTGAGTCCTCATTGGCAGCCATGAGTTGAGACATATAATCATCAAAAGCAGCGTCAAACTCAGAATCAGATTTCTCATAGGTATCAATATGAGACAGTTTAGAAAGTTGGAATGGATCGTGTTGATTGTTTCTCTCTTGACTAAGTGAAACAAATCCGTTTTTTCTGCTCTTGTTGATTTTCCCCTTCGGTAGATTTACCAAGGGCGTTCCATCTTCATCGTAAGAGGTTTTAAGAATCACTTTTCCGACAGTAAGGTAGGGTTCGATCTCAACATTGGATCCGGTTTTGGGTCGCTGTTGCTCCCCGGCTCTAGCTTTATGCTCTTGTTGAAGTAGCGAGGCTGTATCAGGCTTTGAGACGTTATATGTAATCAAAGCGGCTGTGTCACCACTCAGATCAATTGAAAACTCAATTGAGCTCGATTCAGATTCTTTCTCTGACTCCGAGTCCACTTCTTCTCTGATGGAGGGTTCAAGCGGACTTTCATCCACATTCATCTCCTCATATGTGTCTGCTGGCTTCACGTGCATTTCTGGCTCTTCAGTTTGAACATCTAGCTCTAAATCTGCATCATTGTCTATATCATTTAACGGATCTACCGTCTCTATTAATTCCCCAGCTTCTAAAGAGTCGTGGGTCGATGATTCTATAATCAACTTCTGGACTTCGTCAAGAATTTCCTCGGCTACAGGAGGCACCTCTTGGTAATCTTCGGTACCTCTGGTTGAAAGCAAATCTTCAGGTAAAAGATTCTTTGTTGGAGTTGGCTGATCAACTTCTTCGCAACGCTTTTCAGATAACTCACCTTCCTGAGCCTTGGAACCATTTATAATATCCTTCACG
The DNA here is from genome assembly GCA_030569455.1 of Australozyma saccharicola. NCBI lineage: Eukaryota > Fungi > Ascomycota > Pichiomycetes > Serinales > Metschnikowiaceae > Australozyma > Australozyma saccharicola. The sequence goes on along the minus strand of JAJMKW010000074.1, from coordinate 8,525 downwards.
TTCAACGGATCATTCTTCTCATTTATTGCATCTTGCGGAGACTCTTTAGCTCCATTGAGCTTCTTAATGAGATCCTTGCTTGGATCATAATTAAACTCGGCCTTCACGAATTCAACCGGACGATGACGCAAAGTCAGGCTCATTGTCTGTTCCATGTGCTTATCGGTATACCTGGCCTCCTTCATCATGCTTCGATTAGGTCTTTGAGAGAGACTTTTCATCAGGGGCTTCTCATAACGAATCTCTCGCGTATATGATGTTTGGCCCAAATCCATGAGTTCAGGTGTATCTTGATATACGGGTAGCTCCGTGTTTCCCCTCTTTCGGCTTCTTCTTTTCAGTGATTTGCTGAATTTGAATGGTGCAAAGCTTCCTGAGCTGCCTCCACCTCGACCTCTTCCACCTCTAGAGCCACCTCTTGATCCACCACGGCCACGGCCTCTTTTGGGGGGCATTTTGTGATAAATTTGGGGTAGTGACAAAAAATTAAGGCCGAAATCTGGTTCTGTGGCGTATGTTTGATAATGATGAGTCTAATAATCTGGGGTAGAGCGAAGACCACGAGGATAGATGAGATTGAAGATTAAAGACAAGCCTAAAAATATTTGATTATTTCTTCTCGAATTGGTTTGAAGTATCCTCGTTTTTTTCTTTTTTTTCTCTCTTTTATTTGACGAGAATCGGTACTTGAAGCTGTTGTTATCCTTGGGTATAACGAAGGTCGGAACTCCGAAGTTAATTTGAGAATAAGTCATAAGAATTGATATCTTAATTTCAATGAGTTTGCAAGTTTGTTCATTTGTTTGCAGAGGTGAGAGAGACTTTTGGTTCTTTGGATGGTGCCGTCTTGCCAGTATCACCATACAAAATATTGCTTCTGATAAACTGTAATCGACATTCACCATCTTTTAAAGCTCAAATCCGATCTCTCTTTTTTAAACTGGATTTGATTTGTTCTTTACATATAATTGTGATCAAGAGCGCTATCGGGAAGCCAACTCCGGCGGTTTTCGAAACTAGATTGACTCCTTTGTGGAAATTTGAACCTTAAATTGATTTCTCGTGAATTTTTACTTCCAATCTTGGACTTGTACTCTGTCAAACAGACTGAGCTGTTTAATACTCGAGAAAGCCGCCAATGCCTCCAATGAATGACCAATAATTGCGATGATCGAGATGAATAAAATTCTTAATTTCCTATAGACCGTCAATTGACCAATTCCCACTATCTACTTGTCCTTCTGACCTCTCCCAACTCTCAAGACTTTCCGCTGTTCTTCATCTTGTACCAGACACAATACAACAACGAAAACACCATCAAACGCCACCAAAAAAATGAATAAACAGGATAATTTTTCCTCCTGATTCCAAAGAAATTAATTTCAATTTCTCTTTTCCCCTTATTTCCCAACTAACTCATAAATTTAGCTAAAAAAGCCCGCAGTAGATAAGCTTGTACACAATGCTTGCATAGTCAATTCGTTACGCTATATCCCACCCGATAAGATAAGAAACTACAAACAACAACGCTCATAACCTCCAATTTTTTCAAGCAATTCATTCTCTTCGACCGGTAATTACCAATAGGGGCAATTTTTATCTGCTCAACCTCGTATATTCATCGTAATTCGCTACGTACTCTGACCATCCATAAACATCTATTAAGGATGGATCCACATACCCAAGAGGCTCACAAAGACAAAAAAATAGAAACTTGTGCTTCTAATTCCATGGCAGCTTCTTCGGATACTCGCTCTGGGGCTCTTAACCCTGAATCTGGTGTTGTTTCTGGAGCAGACTTTACTTTCGAGGCTCAACTCACACACCTCCAAGAAACCATCACTCAATGGTGGCAAAGACTCAAGGAACCACCTGCGCAGGAACCAGGAATTGTCGTTATTTTGGGCCAAACCTTTGAAGACGAAGTTTTAGACTCACAGGTTGTGGCCACAGCCATGAACAAGCGCATTTGGTGTACTTACAGATGCGGCTTTGAGCCCATCAAACGTGCCGAGAACGGGCCGGCCCCACTCTCATTTATTACTTCTATGTTATTCAATACCAATTCTGCAAAATCGCTTCTTCTGTTTGACAATTCCGTGTTTCACACGGATGTTGGTTGGGGATGCATGATTCGGACCTCTCAATCACTTCTTGCCAACACTCTCCAACGCCTAGTTGAGCACGAGTCTGAGAGAAAACCTAAAGTCGGACTCGATCTTCTGAGCGCTCTGGAAGGCTATCTGCTGTCTCAGTCAGACATTATCTCCTTGTTCGGAGATAATTATGAAAGTCCCTTCTCTCTCCATAACTTCGTACAAGCTGCATCCCAGCTGCCGCTCGAGGTAAAGCCTGGTGAATGGTTTGGCCCTAGTGCGGCATCTTTGTCCATAAAACGCCTCTGTAACAAATATTCCAGCGACTCTTTGCCTCCACTTAGAGTTCATGTGAGTGAAAATAGCGGTTTGAGCCAAGAAGACGTTGCCGCACTATTTGAGCATATTAACGATCCTGTTTTGGTCCTTTTACCCGTCAGATTGGGCATAGAGAATGTCAACAAGTACTATTATCCAAGTATCTTTGAACTTCTCTCCTTGCCACAAAGCGTAGGTATTGCGGGCGGAAAACCCTCTTCCAGTTACTACTTCGTCGGCTATTCAGGAACAAATCTTCTTTATTTGGATCCTCACAATTTGCAGATGGTATCCGATGATGTAAGTCTGTACCATACATCCAGATGTCAAACACTCCCGGTATCTTCATTGGATCCGCTGATGCTTGTGGGGATTTTGTTGCTTGACATGAAGGACTACTTCAACTTGAAAAGGTTGCTTGAAAAAACAAACAAAATCATTTCATTCCTTGACCAACCCAAGAAGAAACATGGTGCTGGAGACGACTACATCCGCATCAAGTCCCAGGGTACACCAATGGATGACTATGTCGATGTTAGTGACCAGTTTTCCGGCGAGAATCTCTCGCTAGACGAATCAGAGTCGGCTACTGAGTTGGAGTTGCCCCCATCTCAAGATGACTCGTTCGACAAATTCGACATTGTTGAGAGGCCAGCTTGAGGCAGGTTCAATTTCTTCCTTGGAGAGTTGTTATATTATTTAAATGTTTATGTCATTCAATTCTACAAATATTTCTTTTTAGATCCTAGTTCATTGAGATGGTGCTTCCAGCCGGCGTGTATTACAAATTCTAAAAATTGTTCGGAAATATCATCATCTATTTGAATTAATGGCTATATTGACATCTCTCCATAACTTGGGTACTTTATTCATTTTGATCTCCGTGCTTATCGTCTTACCGCTGATCATCGTTTTCTCTCTGAGTAATTCTAAGAAAAGCATTCTTAATTGAAAATATTGGTTTTATCTTTAGTTTCTAAACAAATTAAATCTATTTTTTGACTATTCTTTTATCTATTGTTTTAGCTATGTATATTTTCACTAATTGTCCATACACTCCACATCAACAACTAGCCCCATCAGCTCCAAGTCCGATCTATACAAAAACCACAAGAAAGATTGACTAGATCCTTCTTGAATACACTCATTTTTCTCAATTGTTTCTTGAAATCCCATAAGTAATGGCTGCTTTGCTTATAGACTCTCTCAAGGACCTTTTGGACCCAGCCCTTGTTGAGTCCCTCTCCTCCAATGATTCGCTTCGCCAGGAAGCAGAAGAATACTTAGGTGGCCTTCTATCTAATGATCAACTATTTTCCACTGAACAGTTCACCGCTGCCACATCCACAAACTCAGAGAGCCGCCCCGTGACACTTGTAGAAGAAATCGCAGAACTTGACCAGGCACTGCGACAAATCGACTTAAAACTCGCAAGTAAAGCGACAGAAAACCGAGAGCTCATTGTAGATGTCAGTTCTGACTTGGTCGATGTGGCTTCCCAGCTCGAGTTTCGTTTGAAGAATGAAGCTCAGGCTATTTTATCTGGACTTCGGGAGGTCGGCTCCGATGGGAAGTCCAGCAGTAGGAATTCTGTGAAAATACATCTTAATGGGCTGCAAGATAATGTTATTTCCTCTAGCAGCTCTTTGCTACTCAAAATGGACTCTGTGCTTGATGTATTGGAGCTACCTACTCTTTGTAGACTCTGCATAATGCAGGGAAATTATCATGAGGCACTTGAAGTGGCCATGTTGGTGAAAATGCACGTCATTAAGTTGCCCAATTTGTCGACATTTAAGGTCCTAGAAAAAAAAATTGATATTGAGCTTCGTGCTATGGTGAGGGGTCTCGTCAAGCTTCTAAATACCAATCTTAAACAATCCAACATCCTCAAAATCTTCCAAATTCTCAACAGACCTGATTTAATTTCAATCGCTGCCCAGAATTCTAACGATATGTCGTCTTTATCTCCAGAACTGAGAGAAAGAGCCTTGAAAATCATATATTTAAACTCCAGATTCAGATTCATAACCACCGAGACAAGTACTCTCAAGCCCCTTCTTAAGCTTAAAAAGCTCACGTACTTAAAGCGTTTTATTGAAGTTTACAGAGAGCATTTGTTCAATTCCTTATCTATTTACCATGCTATCTTCCGCACCACAATGTTGGAGTCTGAGACTGACAAGGATCATTTCCTCGCTCTCTCATACGTGAAAAGCTTAGTCAAATTGCTCTTGCTGGAGCTTAGGGCTCATCTTCCAGCAAATGCCAACGAAGATGATTTTGATTTCCGCAGTCAGCGCGACGGCGTGATTTTGCAATTGATTTATCTTTGTAAGTCTTTGGATAAGTATAAATTGGATTTTGAAAGTACTGTTACTGTGGATTTATGTTGCACTGAACCAATTTTGGTGTCTGAGGAAGATTGGTCGCGGAATCTTTCTAAGGTGAAAAAATTTAGGGCCTAAGTCTCAAGACCATCCATAAATGTATAGTAAATGCATGGTATCTTCGCTTCTATGATTTCACGCTGCTCCCTGAATTACGGCCGCAGATAAGCTGATCCCTTTCCTCCCATATATGTGTAACACTGTTAAATGAAATTGGGAAAACTTGCAATTAATTCGGGCCTAATTTTTCTTAGTCTTCCATACTTTCTTTTTCTTTTTATCCTTTTTCGAGTTTTTTCATACTAATTAACAGTTTGCAGATTTCTAAGAAGTCTCGCACAAACATCTAACGTCACTGAAGTATTTCAAAAAATTAGACATTATAAAATTTATTTACAGAAGAGATTCAATGGAAGAATGATTCAGAGCCCCAAGTAAACGGCAATTAGTCGGTACATGGCCCAGAAGTATCAATTTTTGTCTTTAAACAATAGTTTGAAAATACAAGGCAATAAAACGATTCTTATCTTGAAAAGGCCTAAGCTCATTTGATCTCGTTTCTGGGAAATTTGTAGTATTCGAGCTTGTCGTTTCGTCTATGTTAAATTGGGAAAATTTATTGAAACACCATTCAAAGTGCTTCCTCATACAGGCTTTTTGCTTTTATACATATTAAAATATAATTGACAGAAAATTCTGAGTTCAAGTCAAATTATCAAACGACCTTGCATCGGTAATTGGCCTGGTCGCTTAACTTGCAATTTAGGAATTGACTTTACAATATCAGCATGGTAGGAACTTCCAATGGTTCAGGGAAATATTCCGAATTGTTTGAAACGACCTCAAATTGTCATTTTCACTTATATAGTTGATATATGAAGCCATTTTGTGCTGAGATTCATTCTTGATTACTCGAAAAGCCGAAAATTGCGGCGACTCTCGTATTTCTACAGGGGTTTGCAAGGCAGAGATCGGATAGATGTTCATAGAATTAAACTTGTCAGACAAAATTATCTAGAAAATTGTTGAAGAATTTATAATTCAAACCTCAAGGTTTCAATCCAATTAAAAATTATTCCCACTATTATCCAACTTTATTGTCTAAATTGGGTTTAAAGTATTATTTTTCAGGCCATTAAATGCAAGAGTACCACAAAAACGCTTCTTTAGACAAATATTTTAAGCCGAATATGTAGAGAGTTTTGAGCTTAATAAAAGATGAAGTTTTTTTCTTCAATAAAAGCCAGGGTCACAAGATTGAATTAAGTGATAAGATTAAGTGGTTTGTCAAACTACTGTGGACTTGAATGCAACTGAAACTTGTTCACAAAGTTCTAAAAACTTTCAAGGTTTCAGTAAAACCTTTTGTTTTCTATTTTTTGTACACTTATTGGGGCAAGCTCTCAAACACTGGAGGTCATAACCATAATTAAGGATGTCATTTAAGGACGATTAAATTGTATTTTCGAACCCTTTAAACAGAACAAAACAATAAATGCACAAGTAAAGATTATATTCTTTTTAAATTTGGTATAGGATATATCTTGTAGCGGCATACATACGCAACTTCAATTTATGCTTAAACTAAGAAGGCTTGTGATGCAACGGGGACCAGTAATTTAATAATTTGGGTTCCTTCTCCATAATATTTCAAGTTTTCTCTATCAAATTATATAAACTTAAGTCAGATTTTATTTGTAATAAGGCTCAAAAAGAGCCACTTTTAGTGGCTACTTATCTGCTTGGGATGGTTTTTCACGGTTCCTAGCCAAAAAACGCCAAAACAAACTCCGTACACCAAAACCAAAAAGATTACGTAAGCAAAGAGTGCAAGATTCCAATTAAAGATATGTATCAAAAAATCTGCAGCGTTTTAACAAGCACAAAGGTATATTGTTTTGCATTTTCCAATTTTCGTGAGCTGCGGCACACTCATTTTTGAGTGCATTTTCGCACTTTTTCGATAACAAAAGCGCGATACAAGACGGAAGCAAAGATTTTTATATAACAAAAACAAGTTTGAGATATTAATTCAGTGGATGCAGCTAATTTCAAAACTCAAGCTAATCACCCCAAAAACTCACAGTTTTGAGGTGAGTTTTTCGCTATTTTTGGCCAAAAAAACGCCAAACTTACCAATCAATATGGATAACGTGAGTATGGGCAAACGATTCATAGAAATTTGGCTTCCGAATTTAATGGAAAGTTGACTTTGAGATCCGCAAGACGCCTGTGACAATATTTGTCATGGAATTCAGAGTGGTCTTTCATACCCATTGGGAATGAGCTTTCCTTCTTAGCCAAAACATAGATGCGTGGTTGCTGGAGTACTTTTTTCGTGCAATTTGACTGCCTCTTTGCAAGGAAGTACTAGAATTTCCAAAATTATACTTTTTTTCTTGGATTCTCTGCATCAGTCTCATTTTCCTTATGATGCCCAAACAAAGACTCACAAATGAAATTTTTGAGGCGCCGTAAGATATTTCATACGGGAATCCGATCATGGAACAGATTGATACCAAAATAGTTACCATAGTAGAAAAACTCCGACCTGTGCGCTCTAAAGTACGTTTGAGCCTTCAGGAAGTACCTTGAAGTCCCTTGAAAAGCTAGCGGCTCTTTTCAGTGCTAATACTTGGCATTGCACTTTTTCTTAAAAACACGGTACTTTTCTGATGGGCGTGCTTTGCAGCTACACTGTGGTGCACATCTGGTATTTTGACCAAGGCTGTGTCAAGCGTGCCTTAATTTAATATGCCGACTTTTTATTTTTCAGTGACCGAAAAACGATTCAATAACGATCTAGCTCATGGTAAAAATATTTCTTTTGTGGTTTCTTGTACTTTTCCGGATGTACAGAGCCGTGGTTTTATTGTAGTTGACCTGTTCCTCTTTGAAAATACATCGCACCCCCGCATTTTTACATTGTTTTGATTGCCCTATTTTTAGCCTATTTTTGGCCTGCACGCAGACCAAAAAACGATAAATCAAAGATAAAGCAGCTCAAAAATCTAAATTCAGCAAATGTATGTATTTTTTTAAAAGATCTAGTTTGAAAATTTCTAATTTGAAACCTTTTGTTTTATGACAGTCCTTTGGCGTGGAGAAAAGTACAAGACCCTGTTTCGATAGTTGAGCCGTGTACATAAACATGTGAAAGAATAATTAAATATCCTTCACTGACACATTTCTCTGAAGTTTGGAATTATCTTTTTTTGTAAGAGTGCATACATGTTGAATTTTAAGCTTACATTTGCTTAGATGATCAACTCCACATCCTGATAGGCATGGCACACGTATTTTTAGGCATGGCGCACGATTGACTAGGCATGGCGCACGATTGACTAGGCATGGCACGTAGATGGTCAGGCAGGGCATATTAGGTGAGTCGGCGTGGAGGCATATGGCCCAAACATAACTACTTCTGAAACAAATAAAATATCAAGCCCAAAAAAGGATACCAAATCTACAAGAAAAGTCTTGAACACTTGTGAAATGTTCTTTGTTAGTCCATGCCGCTATAATAATGAAGTCAGTTCGGAAGCCAAGGAAAACTTGTGAATTCACAGAAATGCTTTGAGAAACCGGGTAAATTTTGGGTTCTTTACTCTAGCTCCATAATTATAATAGGAAAATCTTAAGTAACCGCGTTTACCTGTCCTACCAAAGCCTCCCATTTCGCACCTAAGGTTGGTCGCGGCCAAAGGCCCGGCCTATTCAC
>JAJMKW010000073.1:0-31250 GCA_030569455.1 Australozyma saccharicola | reverse complement strand
TACTCGATTATGTAGACATCTTCTGCCGGAGACAACTTCGAATGTTCTTGCTTTGCAATGTACTACTTCGCCCTTGGGTTCGGCGGCAGTGCTTTGAACAAAATCAGTTCGTTTGGTTTTGACGGCCATGAAATATATTCTCCCTAAAACTCGGTAAAGGTACATGGACATAAACTATATGGTTAGTGCCAGAGTTAGTTTAGGTATGGCCAGAGATCAAAGATTTCCTTAAAGATATGTAAAAATTTGCAGATGAATACCCGCATAAATTCATACCAATAATCATTGGAGCCGGAGCCGTGTTTTTGGTTACAACACTTGCATTTATTTCAACAGGGCAGCACTCCCCCTTTCTCTCTAAGCTGTCGTGACAATGCTTTATATGGTGAAAACAGGGTGATGTATATCTGATCTTCGCAATTGTTGGCTTTGCGATCATGCTTGTATTATCGGTATGGTGCAAATGGAAACCAAGTCGTGGATGCTTCAAGCGGTCTCAAGAGGTTGTAAAGCCAGATTTGGAGGTTTATTTTGGAACGAAACAAATATACGAGCCTAATTATTTTTCCATGTTGTCCCACTCATCAAAATGAGGCTTATATTTTCAAATTTAGCACAGTTCTTTATAGCTAATTGAACGAGAATATCCTTCAATCTAAGGCTCAGAGCCTCGAGCTTAGCACAAGTTTTTATAACCAAGGGAACAAGAAATTCCATTGATTTTATCTGGATTAATTATTCTATCTGTTAATGAATTTCTAAATTGCTTTGGTTTATGTTCTGTACATTCTTTATTGGCTACTCCATATCGACTAACAACAATGATTGAGATAACATCCTCAATTATCATTTCTACAATACACTAAAATCTCTTTGTTCAATTTATTAACTTAAGTAAATTATTTCTGGCAAGGCTGGCTACGAGCGCTCACTATGAGTTGTGAAGAAACAAACAAGCACTAAAGCATTAAGATAATACTATAAAAGCAGCTTCCTGACCAGATAATAGAATCTATTAAAAATGGTAGTTGATTTCCCGATTTTGTTTTTTTCTTAAGGATCTCTTGTTAATTATTTTGACATGGTTTTCAAAAGTACGGAATTTTCTGGTTTTCTTTAGAAACAACAAAATTGGACTTCTAGGGAATCTTCCCGAGCATGGTAACAACAACAATAACAATAACAACAACAACAACTAAAAATAAATAAACAAAACACTACACTACACGAAATTCTTAAACAATTGCTAAAAAAAGTTCTCTTATAACTATGTCTCTTCATTGGCAAGCCTTGGCATGGGGCTTTGACAAGATTTTACGAGCGGATAAATAAGTCATGGTGACCAGATCAAAAACGGTTTGCTTCAAATTAAAACAATTGAATAATAAAAAGTCTCTATTGATTGATTCAAAAAAGAGTTTGTTTTTACCTTTCTTCTAATGGTGAATCAAACGGAAAACGAAGACAACAAACGAAGTTTGAAACACACAAAAAAATAATACAACGAAAAAAGGAACATCCCTTGAATTTCTTGCTGCTTCTATTCATATTCTGATTTCTTATTCAAAACCACCATTTGTTGTGCTTGTGTTCTGTTGCTTTTACTTATCCTATATCTTATCAGTTTAGATACAGGTGGTTATCGAATCGCGAAAGCCACATGGATTAAGATTCAACTTAAGATCAATACACTTTATAATCAAGAGTCTCCAATTCGTGTCTTCGTAGTAGAAACGGCTTTTTTGCAAAGTCCATTGCTTCGGCGTTCCTTCGTTTATCTGCTTATCCAATTCTGCTCAACCACACATCATACATAGATGGAGACAGATCACAAAGTGCAGCGGCTCGTGGCTCTTTTCGCGTCCGTGTTCATCTCACTAGTAGCAGGAACTCCTTACTTGTACGGAGTCTACTCTCCTCAATTGGTGCAGAAGGTGGGTCTTTCAGCGTCGGATGCTGCCACCATCTCAGTCGCAGTGAATATCGGTTCAGGAACCGGAGGACTCCCAGCAGGTGTTCTTATCGATAGAGCGGGTCCACAAATAGCTATTGTAGTTGGCTCCTTATGTATTTTCCTCGGCTATTTTTCTTTAAACATGATCTATGTCCACGAAATACTGAGTCTACCACTCATTTGCATACTGATGGTCTTTGTGGGCTTTGGATCAGTAACAAGCTTCTTCGCAGGATTGAAAGCAGTGCAAGCAAATTTTCCAAACCATCGAGGCTCCGCTGGTGCATTGCCTATTGGCGCATATGGTTTGGCGGCAACTTTGTTCTCAATTATCGCTGCGAAATTCTTTGACGGTCAGACTGGCGATTTGCTAGCATTCTTAGCTTTCTTTTGTGGTTCTATTGCATTCATTGGTTCTTGGTTTGTTCATGTGTACCCAAAGCCATCTGGGCTTAATCTGATCAATCTGAGTTCCGCCTTATGCCTCTCTGAAATGAACGACGAAACTCCTCGAACACTTAAAAAGAGACACTCTCTCGCAGGTTCTTTTTCATTTTGGGGTGTTGGAACCAGACTGCGTGAGCCTTCTTTCGTTCAGCTTCCAACAAGGGAAGGAGCTTCCGATACAACTGTTGACAACAGCATTATATCTGTGTACTCTGCAGCCAACGACCTGAAAAATAACAGCGAGGAATCGAGTGTTTCAGAGTTGACCTTCGAAGCTAATTCTAGGTTACCTCGTCCTCCTTCACAGCCTGGAGTGATCGAAGAAGCCTCAGGAAGCACGATCTCGGTAATTAAGGATTTATTCAAGAACCGTACTTACATGATCCAGTTTTGCATTTTAACGTTGAGCAGTGGTATTTGTCAGACTTATATTTATACTGTGGGATTCATTGTCACTGCTCAATTTGAGTTTGGCCAATTAAAAGGTTCACCAGCAACTTTGCAAGCGCTTCAAGTCTCTACGATTTCCCTTGCTTCTTTCGGAGGTAGAGTCACTGGAGGACTCTTATCGGACTTTTTACATAAGCAATTGAAATCACAGCGTCAATGGGTGATCCTTTTTGCGCTCACCTTGACATTTGTAACTCAGTTTATTGTTATGAACTCCAATACCATTCACCTTGTGACACTTGCGTCACTACTCACAGGAAGTGCATACGGACTTATCTATGGCTGCTATCCAGCCATAATTGCCGATCTATGTGGCACAGAGAACTTCACGACGGCTTGGGGATTGGGTTGTTGTGGGCCCTTGATTGTATTATTCAGCTTAGAAAAAGTCTTTGGTAGCATCTACGACAGTCACTCAAAAGACGGAATTTGTTCTGTTGGAAACGAATGTTACCAAGGTGCATTTAAAATCAGCTCCACACTATGCGTTTTAGCAGCTATTGTCACTGCAGGCTTGATGTACAGAGAAAGACGTTATTAAAGACAATTACATATTCAATTCATGAAAACGTTAGTGTTAAGTATATACAAAGACCAAATGTTCTTAAATGAGAAACAAGCTCATATTTGATTAATAGTAAGAAGCGATATTAACATCGCTTTTACTCAACGGAATAAATGCTTTCTAAGTCAATTTCCTCCACGAAACTCACCCTAGTATTGATCTTTTCAAGCATGGATTTGAAGTATTTTGAGCTAATCTCAGCATTTTCCATCTCTTTTTCTAAACTTTCCTTCTCCACACTTCTTTTGTCAAGGCGAGTTTGGATATTGTTCATAACTTGGCGCGATGGGTAGTTCAAAACCAGGCGGCATTCTTTCGATATTCTGTCTGCATTTATGTGAGCATAATCCATTTTAATGACCTGCTTCTTCAATTTACGGGCCTGCTTCCTAGGAAATGCGTTTGGAATATCGGTGATTAAGTAGAATAATGTAAAACCACCAGCGCCAAGAATTACTGGAACGATGGCTCTTTTAATTACACTTGGCTGAACGACAGTCGACAAGGAATATGCTTTTCGAATCAATGCACCAGTGGTTATAAGTTTTGTAGACGAGTATACCGTCTGTAAGGTTAGCTGGGAAGGAATAGAGTTTCTGATGGACGAAATAGAAGTGGGCACAGTTGTCATAAGCGAAGCAGGAGAAAGAAATGAAACTTGGTCTGTTACGTTACTTAAGAACTCTTTTGGAATACCAAGCCACAATAAAATTGATTCAAGGGATGGGTCAAAGAAGTCCATAAACTCAATCAGATCGTCCAAGCTTCTCTTAACGTGGTCGCGCTTCCGAGTGAACATGAGATCTGGCTTGAAAGTTTTGTTGCCGAGGAATTCGTCTCCCAAGGTTGCTTCCCCAAGCTTAATAATATCTTGAACTGATTCCTGAGTTGTTTGCTTAGCACGCTCCTCGCTCATAAGAACCGATGATACAATGGTGTCAATCATCTTCTGTTGAGTTTCCTTCGCATACTCGTAAACATACTGCAAGCCAGGGAATGGAACTACCTGTTCTGAGCCAAAGTTATCAACCGTGTCAAGAATCTCTGATCGAGTATCATTGTATACCAACGAAGAAGTCTTTTCGATCATTTTGTGAATTTTGTCTCCAACAGAAAGGGAGTCTTGAACCATTTGGTTAAACTGCGGCTCCACAGATTGGTTTAATAGGGACTTCATGCGCTCCTGTTCTTGAACATAGATCTTCTGATTTACTTCTGCCAAAGATCTTAAATCGCCAAGTAAATTCAAAAGATAGTTCTTGGCAGGTAAAAGCTTTGAAATTGATCTTTTGTCAAGAATAAATCTGCGGAGGGCAGCGTCAAGATTATCGAAATTTGGATCGGCAAATTCCGGGAAGTCTGCTCCATCGTCCCCTCCATCTGGATCTCCCGAACCGCCAGGAAGATCAAGAGCCGACGAAGAGCTGACAAAGTGAACGAAGTCGTTCGCGTTTTTGTGGGTGTCCGGCGACAAGTTCTTTACCTGCGCAAGGATCTTTTCTTTACATTTCTCCTTGTTTTTAATGTTATCGAATCGGTTCACCACAATGAAGACATATCGCTTTTCAGCAGCTGCAGCAGCAATGAATTCTTTTGCGGATAATGTGAAGTGATTCTCTGCATTCACAACGAAAACCACCAAGTCAATCTCTTCCTGACGGGAGAAAACTTGTGTTGTTTGATAAGAGTCCATATTTAAACCAGGAGCATCAATAAGTCGAATATCAATAACTCCATTGCCAAGCAAGCTTTGCTCCGCGCTGCGATAATCTAAAACATACACCTTAAGAAGACTATATTTGTCACACTCGTAAACTAAATCTTCAAGTTTCGAAATCGGGTAACTTTCATAGGATGATTCATCACGTTGATTATACTCGCTACCGATTGGAATGGCATGGACTTCCTCTATGCCTTTATTTTCTGTCTTTGCGTCTATAACCTCACAAAAGATGGAAGTGCATGGTTGTTGGTCTTCAGGTAGAATTTTTCTTCTCAACAAAGCATTGCAGAAAGTAGATTTTCCCGCGTTAAGGTCCCCAGTAACAAAAACTTTGGAAGAAGTGTCATCTACTCTGTCTTTTAGGTTCAATAAATATTTGATTTGCAGTGAAAGTTTCTGATCGAGCAAGGTTGATATGGTTTTTTTGTCCAATGATGTAATAATGTCCTTATTGTGACCCATATGAAGACCGAGCTTGAGTACTTTAAAGTCCAGCGGTGCTAGAAGAGAGTCGAGAGGTGCCTTTTCCATAACTTTTTGTACCGCTTTTGAAGAATCCAGGGACTTCTTTCTCACAAGTGCCAAGTGAGCCTGAGGAGAATTGAGAAGAATATTACTGGATTCTTCGTTTTCAGTGGGGAAGAAAATGGGCCTTACTTTGTTTTCCTCAACAAGTTCTCCAAGAAGGTCTATAGTGAGATGAATGGCTTGATCTAGCGAGGCTCTGTTCTCGTTGAACAGCATCTGCTTGAGGGATGCTTGAAAAGCGGGACTACTCATGCTGGACTGACGAGGCTTCCGCAGCTTCCCACTGGAACCCAGACCAGTGGCACTCTGTGGGCTGCCATCATAAAGGGTAACACTGTCTGCGGTGAGCGACCCATCCTGAGGCACATACGTCATGGATGAGACATCGTCTGGAGAAAACACCGTGGCAGTATCACTGTCATCGGACGGAGAGTACCCAGGCGAAGATTTCGCTGGAAATTTGTCTGTGGGAGACATGTTTTTGTATTATGGTGGGTTTGTGGAGTAATTATTTAGCCATCACAGAATGCAGTTCCTGAATCTAATGGGTGGCAAGGCAATCACGCAATGCTTCAAACAACTTATGTTAAATCGAATTTATATTAAATTTCCAAAATCTTTTTCCTTCCATTAAGCGAAAAATTTTGTTTCGATGTGTTAGTTGTCTCTTTGATCTTTTTGAGGTAGATCAGAATGATACAAGGACTCTTTAAAGCGACAAATTTGAAAATATGCTATTTAACATTTTTTGTCTTAAAATTTCCTTGAGAATTCTAAAAATCTGATTTTTTTTAATTTTTTTTGAAATTCCTTTTCTGTTATGTCAATTCTTATCAGAAGACTCCAAAGTAAAGGTTCATTGGCAAATAGACAGATCTTTGATAACAAGGCTATATCCTCCACAAAACCGGGAAGGAAAGCAACGGAGCAATTTGATCATCCTCTAATTGCTTTATCTTGCGCTTTCCCTAAAGAAATGTCGCTGAACGACTCCTCGAGGTTGATAGCCCACGGGCTTTCAAACTTTAAGAAAGTTATCGAAGCAGACACGGATGTCTCCACAATTGATCTCAATCTACTAGAGAACCTAAATACAAACCAATTTCTCAATTACATCAAGTTGGAGCAAGACATTTCAGTTCTCGAGAGTGAAACAGAACGGGCAGAGTTATTAGAGGCCGAGTTCAATCTCCTTTTAGAGGATCTATCACAGATTGAACATCAAGTTGACAAATTAAATCAGATATCGCACGAGGCGCTAATATGGGTGGAACATCTAGAAAAGGAAATCAAGATGAGTAACTAAGATGCTGATCTGGTGCTTTGTAGAGCCTTATAACGATCGGAACAAAAGAAAACAACCCAGAGAGTTGATAAAGTGAAAATATTCCAACCGAATTGCACGACTTATATCACTTCTGTCGCGTCTCTGTTACGTGTGTGTTTCACACTTGGTTTGGGGAAAGCTTGCATGAAATGAGACATAAGCAGCAGCATTTTATCCGCATCCAAATGCGTCCTAGAGTTTCTCTTTTTTTCATGCATTTTAAACATTCACTATGGCTTCGGTAGAGAATGCTACTATTCGTTATGCTATGGGAGCCGGATCTGTGAATATTATAAATCTGGCTCAAAATTCTGTTCAAAAACTCAATTTTCTTTACTATTAAGAAATTTTATACGGTCAGATATGAGAATTGAAAGTCAATTTATGGTGCGCCTGGTGGCACTAGCACTCATTGGACAATGCTTAGCAGATGTCACAAGAGCTGGAACAGAAACAGCTGAACTCAGAAATCCAGAGGACTGCGCATATTTGGAGTATCATCCCGATTATGTTGCAGATCCAACCGCAACTACTTTCGAAGCACCTGCAGAGGCTTATCTAGCATCTGCTTCCGTCAAAAAAAAACGTGCCTCTTTGAAAAATGGAATTAGTAAATATTTTGCTTCAAAAGCAAAAAAATTCAAAAAGGAATCTCCAAAACAACTTTTGGGTAAGCTTTTACTGAAGAGCTCTGATGAGGGGCCAGTTGATGGGACTAGCGGAGATACTGAATATGACACTGACGATGAAACCGACGACGAAGAGCCGACTGTACCTGATTATACAGAATCCGATACCTTTGGATTTGACTTTGGTGCCGACCTTGACTTCTCCATCGAGGATCCTCAAGATATGAAGGACTATTTCGAGAGAGAGTATTATGACAAACAAAAAGAGAAAGACATCAAAGGCTTCGATTATTTCGACATACTTGACGATGTTGCTAATTATGAAGGCGATGATGATTACGGTGATCTTGAATTAGAGGAGCAAGAGGCAGAAGAAACAGCCCTGCTCTCATCCTATGAAATTCAAGCACGAAAAGTTCCAAAAAATGTGGTGAATTTGAAATCGTCTATGCGCGACTCATCTCAATCAACAAAATTTGTCCAATTCCCCGATGAAGATAGCAATTCTTCAGCTGCTGACCTTATTGCACCAGTTGTCTCAAACGAAGGATCAACAGAGGACACAACAAACCCCAACATCAGGATAATTGGAGAGCCTAGTAACCTGGTGCCGTTGGATCATAGAGTAAGGGCTCCTGCCATACAGAGCAATGGTGTTTATGATAGTGAAGATGAAGATGAGGAAGGTGAGGAAGAAAATGAGCGAACCAGCTTGAAAGAGGAAATCAATTTGGGAACAGCAACAAGAATCTCTGTTGGGGCTCCTGCGATCAGAACTCCTACTATTAAGTATACCCCTCGCCCAACTCCGAATATTTCTCCTACTCTCACCCGAATTCCATTGATAACTACCCCTGCTTCAATGGCTACTACTCAAAATTCACCAGGCACGAAGGCCTCGCAAGGACCTGTTGTTAAAACAAGGGCTTCGGTGGAGCCTACCAGTCGAGTTTATCGTGGAAGACCTCCCCCAGCCAGACAACCAGGAGCAACAACCGTTGCTAACTCGACTAGATCACAGAACAGTGCCAAGCCATATCCTTATCTGTTTTTTAAAGATTCACTGAGTGAAAAATTAAGTTTGTCATATGCTACTTTATTAATTGTGCCAATAGTTGTTGGAGCACTTTTATGAATGGTGGTCCTGCAGCGCTATATCTCACAACTCTAAATCTAGGTTTCTTTTCGATTCAGGACTACTAACAACAAAAAAGTTACATCTTATAGTAGTATATCAATTAACAATTTCTCAATATAAAAGAGACATCACTAAAGTAAAATCATTTAGTTTACAACCGTATGGATATATGGTTCTTCTTAGTGTGGTTCCTTCTGCTTGGCTGTTTGGGGTTGCAAATTGACCAAGCACCATCTGGTATTCGCAGAAAAATCCCAAAATCATCCGCCGATGAGGAAGATTTTCTTTCGAACATTCAGGGCTTTGTTCAAAACTTTGAAAAAGTCAAAAATCAAGCTGATGGAGTCATTCCAAAGTCTGGTCTGACACAAACACATCTGAAGCAAAAGGATAAAGGTAATGAGTTAGTTGTTAGTGCAGCAGGGACAGATTACATTTATGGCGGTGGAGAATCGGAAAGAATTGAAAATCGTCCGAAAAGTGGAACTTCTGAATTCAAGATAAATACGGGGTTCAACGTAGGTCTCCGTTGGCGTCCCATTCGGACAAAACAAAAGATAAAGAAATTACTCTTTTACTTCCCTAAGATGTTTATCAGGAAAACTAAGTCGTTCATAGAGAAAAAAATCCTGAAGTCAAGAGATGATCCCGAAGTAAGTGATGGTGGGGATTACAATGATGACTTTGGCTACGATGACAGTCAAAACGACACCGATGTCAATGATGAATACGACAGCGATGACACTGAATTGGGATATGAGAGTGATATGGAAGGGGAGGGTGACTCTCCTGAGGATGACGTATATTCCATGGACAGCCAGGACGAACCCAAGGCTCACCGCATTAAAGTATATGGCCGACCCAGCGTCTCCACTCAGAGTCTCAAAAGTGGAAAAGCTAAAGTCATGCATGATATCAAAAATGCCAAGAAATTTTCACCGCAAAGTATGGAGTTCTCATCACCACTGGGCTCCTTAATCACCTCCACTGACCCCATTATCAAAGCGACAGGGAATTCAATCCCAGAAAAAAAGCCTACAAGCCATGGTTACGTAAATGAGGTAAATGATAATAATATTCATTCATCTAATAAGAACTTCGGCTCTGAGAAAGAAGGTGTCTCGAATTCTGTCGAAATGATAGAAAAAGGGAAGACTAGCATTCAAAATCAAGACACTAAATCTCGAATAGACGTTGAAAACGCTAAAGCTGCTCAAGAAGAGGCTCAAAGTCATGGAGAGGCTACAATCGATGAGATTGATTGGGAAAAGGAATTGTATGGCACGATAGTAGATGCAGAAGCTCTGGAGCCTTTAAGTGAAATTGAAGCTGGAACTGGAGAAACCAATTTTATTGGAGAGAGTCTGGCACTGCAATCGGAGGACGAGGAGGAACCCGAATATGTCTTAGTGGATAACTCAATTCTTGTCAATGAGATATGTCCACACATGCCTAATCATTTCCGAAGCTCTAAGCAGGTGCCAGGCAAAACAGAAGACGTACTGGTAACAGTCTTCAGACAGACTCCAAGTTCTAGGCTCACTAGATCGCGTCCTCAATACGAAGGCTCATTCTTTCCGACTGACCACCTCTTCGCCTCATCAGCACAATCTAGCCGCATCAGGCTGCAAGATTTGATCATGTGGTTGTTGTTTGCCCAGTTAATTTGATAAACTGATAAATGAGGGAAAGAATCATGACTCTTGAAGGGCGTTAAGTCGTTGTTGCATCTCATTTAATAAGTCCTCGTCGACCTCATCTTCAGAAACAGCCGCTGGCTCCTGGTGAGGCAACTCTGTCGAAGGAACCTCAGTTTCAATTTTAGCAAATTTATCTTCAGTAAGGCTCTCAATAATTTTGTTCACTTCTTCTTGCGATTCTTCCTCTAGTTCTTCATCAATATCTAAATCTACCATATCATCCATCATCTCATTAATAATACCAGCTTTCATCAATTCTTTACCCAATTCTTGCATCGTTCCTGTGATCATGCCTAATTGTATTACCAGATTGACATCTTTCATGATCACTGTTGAAGTTTGGAGGGAGTTAGTCAACTTTCTCATTTGCCATTGTTCATTGATAGCCATAGTGATAGATTCTAGTCTAGTCTTAGATAAATGGAGTTTTTGATGTTGACGTGTAATATTTACGAGTTCACGGGCGTATAGTTTTGCATTCTTCAAGTCGCCGCTTTTAGCTGCTTTCCTGACGAGACCCTCAGTTTTACGCTTCAACGGTTGAAGTTGGTTCATTGAACGTTCAAGCTCTCGTTTGTTTTTCCTAAGTAACAGATTGATTTTTCTCATCTAACACAGTTAGTAACTTGCTTACATGTCTCACATAGCGTGGTCAATACTACGAAGTATACATGCCTGTTCCTTGGGGTCAGGGCCCCAAATAGCTTTTTTGATGAAATCCATTGGGAACAAGGAATTGGATTTGCCGATGGCTTTGGAGATAAATAAATTAGGGTCAGGTTTGTTGCAAATTTAGGGATGGCCGATTAAATGCTTGCAGTCTAGTGAGAGTGAGATTGGGCTTGAGCGGACCCAAGATAAGCAAGGCCGATTAAACACTAACATGATAATAGGGCATAAAGATACAATAAAATCGACAGAATGTTGGGAAAACTTAGCCAATATTCGATTTTTTTTCTGTTTCTTTTTTCCCTACATAATTCTGTTTCGTCAAGGAGATACTGGCGATCAGCGTATCAGCTACTTAATACTAAGTGTAAGACCAGATAACATATACTATTCGAAAATTTATATAATTACTTTCACTTAATATTTTGTTGGCACATCTGCTGTGAGTGAAATGTTATAGTTTAACACTAGGTACTGATTCGAAAATTCATACCTCTTCTGTAGGCTCATAATGATGACACAATATAGATTTGTCTTTATCTATCTTTCTCATCTCATAATTTTTGATCTTTATGATTGACTTTTTTTTTTTTCCATTTTTAGCGCGTTTAAATTTCAATATAGAATTACCTATTTGATTTGGAACCTGAACACATCCTGGCCAAACGAAGATGCTGAATAACAAATACCTAAAAAAATCGCATGGCAAATCACTTTCAGAGAATTTTGTAAAATTGAAATGTTTTTAAATGAATTCATTGATGTAAATCTTTCTATTAATAGCCTATGTGACAGTGGCGAATTTGTATCGGGCAGACCCGACTGAGATACAGCCACTATCAACTACACATCTTTTTACGTTCTCCATCAACACAGTTTAGATTCAAGGTTATCAGTTCAAAATGATTTCTGCAGCTTTTAGAGACGCCCCAATGCCTCGCACTATTGACAAAGTGCTCTTGTGTATTCTCGCCCTCTTCATTCCCCCTTTGCCAATCTATCTTATGACATTCCCAAAAAGCAAGTTGAACACTAGGGAATTCTGGATCTCCTTCCTTTTCACCTTTTTGTTCTTTGCCGGCGGTGTTTTGTACGCATTTTACTTCATTTTGGTCTTGTTCCCAGACGCTCGTCTTGAAAATGCTTACTTTGGACAAAGCGATCTCGAGAGCCGCCCACTCAGCTCAACTTGCAATCAATGCGGTGACTCTAACAACCAGTCCTCTAACGTAGATCAATCCGCTCAATCTACTCATTCTGCTCCTGCTGTTCCACAAGCTCCTGCTGCCGCCCATGAGGATCTTGAGTCCGAGCCTCTTCTTCCTTCATACACAGATGTTGCCGGGCTGCACTCCGCTCCTCAAGATGTCAAAGTCAGCGACAACAAAGTCCAAAAGTAGATGAAATTTGGATATTCGGCGCACCGCATAGCGCACTGAAGTGCGCCCTGGATAGCACTTTGGATAGCGCTCGAAATTTCTTCAGGCCTAGGCACAACATCTTTGAATACTTTTTATAATTATAATTCTATGGTTGGTTTAATTTCACTTTTATTATTATTTGGTTTCTCCCTTTAAGATTCACAAATAAGTACACTATGAAGCCCATTTAAGACATAATGACCATTGCCTTGGCTGCAAAACCCTCTAAATGGAAAATTGCTTTAGATCCCAAACTTAATCTTTCGTCAAAAATTGCTGCGGTCTCCATAAGATCTCTGCAGAATTTCCCCTCGCTTGCAGCAAGCTCTAAAGCTAACGTTTTTAGTATCAATCTCGAGGGTATACAATGAGAGAGTAGCTCATAAAAGGTCACACGCATCTTTGCTAAATTGGCCACACTCTTATCTTTTCGTAATGACAAAGCAATATTTCTTATAAGAACTTCCCAGTCCAAGACAATTGAAGCAGAGTCCAACTTGTCTACGTTGAGCATTTCCAGCTGCATACATATCGTCTCAAATGTCAACATGCTTCGTCTCAAATTCTGAGACGAACCCGAGGCTACAGCCTCCAAAAACTTTTTTTGCTTGACCGGATCAGCAGATGTAAACTTGACAGCCTCTTTCAGTGCTATGTGTAATAATATATCACTGATCTCAGTAACTGAAGGAGCAGGCACACGAACAAGTAACGTTCTAGATTTAATAGGGGCGATGATGTTTGAGATGTTGTTACAAACCATGATCAATCTGATGTTAGCGGAATACTTCTCCATGGTTCTTCTCAATGCTGCCTGAGCATCTCTACTCAAAGAGTCTGCTTCATTTATGACCACAACCTTGAAGCGATGCTTGACTCCACTTTTGCTTGGATTTGTGAAGTCTACTTGCTCAGTCGAAGCAACATCTTTTAATAAGTCTTGAATGACGACTCTGTCGTTATTGCCCATATCTGAGGGAGTGATTTCCAAATGGTACGGAGAACTAAGCACATTGAATTCTAATTTTCTGTTGGAAGCATTCGTGAAAGTTTTAACATCGATCTTCAATTTTTCAACTTGCGCACCAAACAATTTGTTAAGAGTCGCGTAAATTCTTGTCTTCTTTCCAGCTCCACTGGGACCATATACTAGAAGGTGGGGGAAGTCGCCACTGGAAGCCAACGAATCCAACGAATCGGTAATTTGTGGATGGAAAGATAGCTGTGCGAAACTTTTTGGACGATATTTGTCGACCCACAAGGACATGGTGGTGGTGGTTTAGTGGTTGATCTAAGGTATTTGAAGGGAATTCAAGAGACGCGGCTCCTTGACAAGATGGAGTAAAAGGACCATAAACAAACCTAAAACCAGCAAATAAGAAAATCTCTTTGAACAATCATCTACATGAAATAAAGTACTATATTTTTTTGTATTGATCCATTGTCAAATTGTGCCCAATTCGATAAGATGCTCATTTACGGCAATCAATGTCAAGGAAGCCAAGCTCTACTTTCTTGTATGAAACTTAAAGTAGATTATGACAGAAATCATTGAAAAAAGCACTATGAGCTAGACCCTTCGACAATTTAAAGACACAATCCTACTAAAGCCTTAAAACTTGGCAGCACGTATGGCCAGTCACAAGTCAGATAATCAGATAACTATCAAGTATCATAGCTCAATCTTCACTTCAATTCACTTCTCGATTCAAACCTTTGGCTTCTGTCTGAGGAAATGAGTAGGGCATTCATAGCCACCTGGATTCTTGTCTAAGTACTGTTGATGGTAGTCTTCGGCGTCATACCATTTCTCCAATGGCTCGATTTCTGTGACAATCTTGTGGTTTGGGTACCATTCCTTCTGGAACTGTTCTTTCACATCCTTTGCAATTGCTAGGTCTTCATCTGTGCTGGTGTAGATACCACTTCTGTATTGAGTACCCACATCTGGACCTTGTGCATTGGTAGTAGTTGGATCATGAATTCTGAAGAAAATCTCAAGAATCTCTTTGGTACTTAAAACAGCAGGATCGAAAGTAAGTTGAACAGCCTCGGTGAACCCAGTAGACCCAGTACACACTTTTTTGTAGTCCACACTAGTTAACGATGGCGAACCGTTGGCATAACCGACCTTTGTACTGAGTAAGCCTTTACCTTGAAAGTGTCTAGCGAAAACTCTCTCAACACCCCAAAAACAACCTGCTGCGACAGTAATTACTTTGGAAGAAGACATTTTTGATGATTTGTTAGGAAGTTAAGTCTTGCTCTTTAGGGGATCAGATAATGACATGTCTATACAACGGACAGATCTTGTCACGTGATTTGCAGCCATTTCTCCCTTTATCGGATTCTATCCATTCAACTAGTCAAGAATGAAACAATATCTTGTATGACCTGGAGGAAAAAAATTCTTCTATTAAAACAGATTGTAAATAAGAATAATCAATTCTTTTTTCGGAATCCGAAGAGACTGCTCATACGACGTGGCTTCTCGGGCATCTCATCGGTTCCGCTATTGTTTGTAGCGGCACTTCCCTCCGTTCTCATGCTGCTCACAGATCCTTTTCTGTCGGACTTAAGCGTATCGGTACGCAGCTCTCTTCTTTTAAGCCCTGTTACCCATGATTTCTTTTCGGCTTTTGGTGTCAGCTCGGGGCCTTGTTCTTTATTACCTTGGGTACTAGATCGCGTAATAGACTCTCCAATAGGGTCTCTTCGTTCTGAAGAGAACAATTTTGAAGCAACTGAAATTGGATCCGCTGATTCCTGATTGAAGTAGTTACCAATTTCTGTGTCTGGAGTTCCTGTAACCGAGATACCTCCCTGAGAAAACATTGCTGAAGTGGCCTCAGTAGCAAATGAGAAGTCGTCTCCATTATATAAGCCATTCATATCAATACCAAAATCTAGTCCATCACTCTCTACTGCCGTATCTAATTTCTCATAGAATAACATGTAAGCTGTAGCTAATCCTGGTCCATTGCCAAAGAATCGAAGCACATAGTATTCGTCAACAAGCTCCACAGTCTCATCGTCGAACAAGAACCAAAGACCAGCTTCATTCTTGCATAATGCGACATAGTGACCATGTGTGGGCCCTCCACCTATATGGATGACAAGCGCGTAAAGACCGTAGAGGGAAAAACTATCGTTGTTACCAGAGGTAACTATGTCATCATGACTACGAGTAGTAGTAGTAGTATTGAATAAGCGAAGCCTCATTGGGTACAGAATGGAGTCGAAGAGCTTTACCATACTGTCAATCTTGTCGTCATATTTGAATCTCTTGAAGTTAATGACTAAGACTTCAGGCGTTTTCTTAAGCTTGATAGTCTTGACAGCTTCTTGCAAGGATCGACAGGTATTACAGTAAAACTTATTTTGATGGTTGAGGGTTTCCAGCTTCGAGAAGTTGTTAAGCGAAAATGTAAGCGAATAGGAACTTTCACCAGGAGGGACGTCGATTGATAAATCCAAAAAGGTCTCGTCCTTGGATGTAATAGATTCACAGTACAAGCACTTTGTTTCATTCGTAATGAGGCCCTGGAAAATATCCGTGCACCAGTTTTGTTGCGTTGACGTCTCGTAGTTCAATGTCTCTATAGTCTCGTTAATCAAGTAGTTACAAAATTCGTGGGCGTCGTGATGCATGTTTGCCTGTCTGAAGAGATAATTACGTTCTTTTAATTTCGCAACGAAAAACAGTGGAGATACAACTCCAATTTGCGAATCGTTTTCGGCCATTCCCGTAAAAACATCTTGTAGCGCGTACAAGAATGCAGAATCCTTCAGAGTTGATGAGTTAGAGGAGAGTGGTCCATCCACATTAATTATGGGTCCATTGACAAGAGCAGAACGCTTTCTTTGGTCTACTGAAGGATTAGGCAGGAATGGATTAATGGGGACTGCAAGTTCAGGTTCAGGGTGAGGAATTCCTACCACCACATAGTTGGATCTAGTGTCTATTGGACCAGGGTCAAGAGAACTTGAGACCTGGGAAACGTTTGAGTCCAATAATACCGCAGAAGAAGCAGAATTATCGCTTGAATTGGCAGGCGTAGCTGCGATCGAGGGTCTTGTGATGAGTAATTGAAGCTTATGATATTCGGGGTTCTTCTTTATAATCAACCTTTGTTCTACAGATAATGATTGACAAATAACCGCCTCTTGAATATAGCCCAATTTTCGATAAGTCGTGTTTAAAATATGATCCTCCGAATGAATATTTTGGGAAGAACTGCTGAACTTTCCAAAGAGGGATGTTCGTAGGGACGGTCTAATGGCGGGAGCAGCGTCGGTGCCACCATTCTCGGGTACTGCCAATGGTTTGCCTTGTTCTTTAATTTTCTTGGCTAAGAGTTGTTCGTATTTTGTAGTGTATGTGTGTGGATTAGCTCCAGTCACGGACTTGTGTCGTTCGTGTTCTATGACGTTGTGAGATAGAAGCAGTTTCCGAAACTTCGAGGTATAGTAAAGACATTGGAGAATAGAGTTACAGTAACATGTATTTCCGAAATTTTCCATTCCATAAAGCTTCAGGCTGCCATTGCCGTAGGGCAATTCGGTCATTGCCTTGAGGAAGTGATTGATACGTAATTATTGGGACTGTATGTCTGTCCGATTGATAAATGGGGGTGGAGGATAGGAGTAGTAGTCGAAAGCTCACAATAACAACTATTTTTTATTGTAATTATGAAAAATTATCTTATTTTTAATATCTACAAATTTTTCATGATAAATAGAAATTCCAATGTTATCTTATTGACATCTAATAAGATGAGTTATACAATCAATCTCGATGCAAAAGGGGGAATGAAAGGCTGAAATTATTGAAATGCGTTTAGGCCCATTTTCCAACCAATGCCATGAATAAGGTTCCCAAGAGAAACATAACGTATGCCAAAATTAACCAGGGAAGTTTTCTCTGTCTCATTTCATCGTCCATGAGGAAATCTCTACCCATAAATTCAATCAAACAACTGTAAATAAGCAAACCGGAGCAGAAACCATCAAAAATGCCCACCACAATCAATGATGTGTCGTCGTTGTTCAGGTAAAGGTGACGTACACCCAATCCAGCAGCAATACCCACTGGGGTAGTTAAACTGTACGCGAGGGAAAGATACCATGGGAAGCGCAGCATACTCTTTGGCCACTTGGCAGTAGCAAACCGAGCTCCAAGTCCCATTCCTTCGAAGAATTGGTGAAACGAGATTGCAATGAATAATGTGACGAATTGTTCTCCGGCAACGGCCAACGAAAGGCCCACAAAGACCGAATGAAAGATGATACCGAACTCCAAAAGAAAGATGTTGAAAATTTTTTGAAATGCTGTTTGCTCCTCCTCTTTCGTAAGCTTTTCTGATCTATTGTCTGTGGAAATGGATAAAGCGTCTGCTGATGTCATGTCCTTGAGCTCCTGGTCATCCGAAACTTCTTCTGCTTCGGATTCCGTGGCGGGAGCGATAGAACAACCACCGGCAATTTCGTTATCATCGCGCAGACTTGAATTTATTGCAGCATTGGCGCTCTGCGTACCATTTTTGTGAAGCCAGCTTGAAGATCTGGTGTGTTCTCTAGTATATCCTTCAGATTTATTCGAACAAAGTGATACAGTATCAATTTGTCTCTCCTCATCGGCGGCGAGCGCTTCTTCTAGGCGCTCTTCCCTCTTCATTTTTATATCCATCATACGTTGTGTTATGACTTCGATTGTGAACATGGTGAAAACACCCATTAGGGCTAATGCAGATCCCCACAGGTATTCTTTATAAGCCTCGCTTAGGCAGGGACTGGCGAAACTGTCATTTGATTCTCCTAGGAGATGAATGAATGCTGTTGCTAAAATAACTCCACTTCCAAAAAAGCGTGCAACGTAAATTACCCAGCTAGGGACACCCAAAGTTTGGTATTTAATTGCCAAAATAGGCGAAAACGAGCCTGCTGCAGAGACCACCAATAAGACAAATATGGATGCGATTCTTGCATTCATATTCTCTCCATTGAAGGTTTTCCCACAATCGTGTTGTGTCATTTTGAATTTGAGTTCGATTTATCAGCTTTACAGCAGCTAATGCAAAAAAAAGAATGAAATTAGAATCTTCTTATATATTCAAGGACAGTAATGCATACGACTAATTAATCAACTAATTTAGAGACAAAAAATCTCTTCAGATATGATTTTCAGAATTCAGCTGTGGTATAGCTAAGAAAGTAATGAACCAGAACGATAGATTTCGCTTGTTTCGGTATACATACAACTCCAAATTATATGAAATTATTAACTGGATTCGAATCAAAAAATTTAAATCAGAAGAATTGATCACAAAAGGAAATGGAGGTTGCAAATCGAAAAATCTGGGATTACATGTAGTATTTAACTTGGTTAGGAGCCCTGCACGCAAACCTGGCCCCTTTAGGCCGAGCGTTATTCCGGGCATATTCTGGAAGCGCACATTAAAGCAGCCTTGGCACAAAACTGCAATTTCAAGCAGATGAGCATTTTAAACAAAATAATGGAAACAATTACCAAAATTTAGTTTCGCAATTCATTGTGGTTGTTGAATTTCATCCTGGTCATTATTTGAAAAAATCTGGATACAGTCTCAATGTAACCAAGAAAAGTTCAGACCTGCGATGGGCACTAATTATGCAACTGGAGATGTTGCGCGGGTAAATGATACACAAAATAAAGTGACTCACAAAAGTTTCAAAAATTTGTTTCGAAAGATTTGTTTTGAAAGATTAACTTCTCAAAAAAGAATGCGCAAGCCCGGAATCGAACCGGGGGCCCAACGATGGCAACGTTGGATTTTACCACTAAACCACTTGCGCGTTTCTTGTGAGTTTTTGCGAGAGGTATTGCTATGATCGGCTTAAAACTATACAATGCTTTCAAACAGCTTTCATGTATTAAAGTGTTTGGCTAAAATGAGATAACTTAAAGCATACATATCAATAGCGAGCTGTCGCATATTGAGCACTTCGAGCTAAGTTTGTAGAGCATAAGAGCTGAGTTTGTAGAGCACTAAAAGCTAAATTTGTAGAGCTCAGAGCTGAGTTTGACTATTCAACTAAGACATGTCCCTCAAAACTGTGATTTCAAGACCTTGCATAAAAGTCCTCTTTGAACGAATGGTACTCCTCATATGATGCCCCTGTCTTGAAGCCCTCGTACCGGACGAGTTTCATTGACGAGTTACTAATCAAGGCCTTATAGAAGTCCACAGTTTCTTCTTCGTTAGATCCATAATATCCAGCTTTTCTGAGGAGATTCCACAAAGTTTCCACTTGGTCCCACTCTTGCTCCTCTGCCACTTGCGGTAAAAATGTTCCCAGGTAGTTCCGACCGCCATTGTGAAAAGACACCTTCAACCCATGACCTCCGACAGTCCAATCCAAGGGATCTTCAATTGGAATAAAGTTATCCAAGATGGTGATGCTTACCGACAACTTAGATAGTTCAGATTGGATTACAGGCTGAAAGCGTGTGTCCTCTAAAGCACTTATTAGCGCATATTGTGGAACTGCCTCTTCAACAGGCAATGGGCTGAACGTACCAATGCAACCCCTGAGATTTCCTCTTTTATTCCAAGTCACGAATAGGGGTGCCTTTTCTGGGTAATCGCTGCTGCTTGTGCCCATAAATGTGTTGATCTCTCTGATCAGAATTGGCTGAGTTTTAGTCAACTTGCTAGCCAACGTCTCGAAGGCTAAAAACGCAAGTGATAATGACATGATTTTGATTCTGGTATTCAGTTGAGTACAATCTTGTGAAGTTTGAAAAGTTTCACGGAATGTAGCAAGATTTGTAGTAGATGTAGAGACCTGATAAGCTCAGATGTTATCTTGAGAGGCTCCTTATACACTACAATATAGATAAATTATGAACAACCCTATAAGACGAGGAAAAAAGCTTGTTTAGCAGAATAAATCTATTCTTTGTATAACTCTATAAAATTGATAAAAAAATTTGGAGCCGTGAGCTAGGAATAACCTTCTAGGGCTCTTCAAAGGCTCTTCCAGATTTTGATCCCTATAACTCGCTTAAACTAAGCTGAATAGCCAATTTCGCAAATTAGTATAGAATAACCTCAGGAAATCCGCAAACATACAACTCTTTGAGTGATTGAAGCAGTGCTTCCTCAATTAAGATGTCAGTAGCTTTCAAAGGTGATAACTCGCTTGACTCCTCAGGTGGCACAGAAAAGCTGATTTTCAACACCTCTAGTTCGGGAGGGAAAACATTCTTGACAGTCTCAGTAGAAAGTGCAAAGTAGTTTCCCGTTAAGTCAAGTACTCTGACCCGAGGAATGATTGCAGTTAAGGTATCCAACAAGTTGCGAGATAAATCCAAATCACGGACATTCTCAAAAAAGGAACAATCTGCTAGAGATTCATATGATGCCAATATGTTCCCGCTAAGCTTTAAATGGCTCAATTGGTATGATTGTAAGGCCCCTGGGATATTCTTAAGGCGGATGTTCATGATATTGTTGTTTGACAAGTCCAAACTTTTCAAACTTGTCAAATTCCTATAGCCGAATGTATTGTTGTCGATCAATTGCAATTGGTTGTTTGACAAATTTAAATGTTGTAATCCAGGTGGGAACTCCACACTTGCTAAATGTAAGTCTGTCAAGTTATTGTATGACAAATCTAATACCCGCAAACCTTGACAGCAAAAGCATCCATTATCAGCCACAAAATGCTTGATAAGGTTGTTTGAATCAAATAAGTGCAACAGTAAGCTCTCAACCGCAATTTCCGAATTCTCTCCGAGAAGCTTAGCCATGCTAACTTCAAGTTCATTCGTTCTAAGCAGTCTCGAATCTTGAGCGAAACCAGGAGCATATTTAATGGTGAACAGAACGTTTAAGTCGCCGCAGCAAAGTGGTTGAAAGATAGACTTCAAAAAGTTGTTCTCCAAAGGAACGTTCTCGACCAAGATTAAACGAATATTGAAATTTGACGTAAAGAAGCGAAGGTTCTCCAAATACCTCTCAAATAGAAACTTGGTAAATGCAAAAGTTTCGTTGTAGTTTGTGAAGTCAAAGAATGCAAATGTGATATCTGAGGGAGAAATGCTAATGCTGTGAGCAAGCAAGTAATCCAATTCTTGAAACGAAATGGTTGCAAGTTTTGCATAGTTACTAAGAACGACTCTTTTGTTATGGAACTTAGCAGCTAAAGCCAAGTGTCTTGTTTGAGTATATGGATCTATCGACTGTGGCTCCAATGGCTGCAAACTTGCTAGGCTGAAGAGACGATCAAGCTCGCAGGGTTCCAAGAACGTGAGAGTATGTTTTTGAATCTCGACCGGAAGCGAGAAAAAGGCTTCCATGTTTCTTCCTTAGATTCTTCAAGAGCGTTGAGCTGATCTGGTTGGAAAGTATCTCCTGTTATGTATTAGGGGTGTGTCTTGTAATAACCACCACTGTCGATCCGGAAAAACCACGGTTATAAGCGATCGAAAAGAAGTACAATTTTTTTGAAGAGATAGAATATGATTATTCAAGCTGGATAATGGGTTTGGGTTGTGCTGTGGTTTATAGCTGAGTCACTTCGATATATATTTGGGAGTACTTATGGATCAATTGCTTATCACACTGATAAGGCCTCCATGCGGCGGTGTGCATCGGAGTAACGAAGAAAAAGAAATGCACGTGAATTATAACGGGGGAATTCTGCATTTATAGAAATGTGGATGATTTCGGAGTAAATTTAATAAAAATAAACTTCCTTAATTTGCAGACTTTTCTGCTTGGGTTCTTGTTGTTCTGTGATTCGTATGGACCCATGTGAGTCTTATATTTAACGCGAAAATGGAACTTAGATACTTGAAAAGTAAAAAAATGAGCGTTTTTTTTCTTTTTGACTCTAAACCACCATAATTTTTTTTTAAAGTTTTGTCTTCGGAGTGTTATCGGCGACCATTGGTGCAAGGAATGATTTGCAGCCATGCAAAATGAGTACGCACCGAACCAAAAAACAACGATCTCTACAAATTTGAATATTTGACTCAATTGGAATCCCAAATCAACATTTTTTTCATTCCCAATGAAAACTTAAGAATGTTGAAATCTTTTTTCTGTACGAGTTTCGTCTGCCTATCCTGCATTCCATCTCTCAACTACCAGCCTTTATAGTTAACATCTTTCTTATCACATACCCACAGCTCCTCCTGATTCATCATGGGTATCTGTTTATCATGTCTCAAAACAGACCTTGATGACCAAGGCTATGACGAAAGAACGTCTCTTCTTAATGATAGCCGGTTTGGGGACGAGGACTTCCAGAACGAGCTCTTAAGACAACAACAGCGTCAAAACGAACTCTCCAACATCGTCAACAATTTAAATGAAAACCTTATTGATGTTTACACCTTCCTTAGTCCTAGTGGCTCGCAGACTCGGGACTCTGCTCCCCAAATAACAGAAAATTTCTCACCGGAGGACGACTTCGAACAGCCTTCACCAGCTCAACCTTCAGCAGGCCTGGAGATCAGTGAGAAGCAATTCCCTAAGATATGGACTCTAGAAGAGAAGAAACAACTTTTACAGCAAGTTGCAGAAGAAAATGTCAAGTGTGAGTTAAAGGCCCCTGATGTGCCATTGTATGTCGATCTTTGAATAAGTTAAAGGACCAATGAATAGGTGATGATTGACTGGTGACCTCTTGATTTTCCATTCAAAATGTCCTCTGTAATCCGATCGTTTGAATAAGATTTTGATGTTCAAGATTGTGATGTTAAGATAAAATCAAACCTGAAATGATACACCCAAGCAATAGACCAATCTTCTTACCAAAACAGTCATAAGCAAAATAATAATACTCAATGACCCCGTCACGTTCACTTTTGCATACATACTCAGACTTCCTCAATATAATGACATGTCTAGTAAACTTATTGTTTACTAAATGTAGCCCTATGGTTTAAAGTGCAAAGATCAGAATTGAGTAAAATGTAAATACATTCAGGCATATGAATCGAGATATCAAGATTCCCCCATTTTCCAATTAAATTCAATTTATGCCCTGATTTTCGGTTTCCTTCGCTTGATCCGTGTATCGGCCCATACAGTCTTGTAGCCTCATTCTTGTAGTTGCAAACGGATACTCCCTTATGATTGATCTAAACACAATTGTCAAATCTTTAACGGATCTAGATTCCTGGTTTGAGAACACGTTATCTCAACATGAATTCACCCATGTTTTGGTCCACAATATCGTCTCCAAATATATCACTGAGGCCTTGTTTCTTATAGTTACCTCCATCATCTGCTACGAAACCTTCTACTGGTCCGGAATTTACCTTGGGCTCTGGGAATATCATGCAAAAGATATATTCAAGGAAGTGCCCATTCATTGTGCACATGTTTACATAAAAATCAACTTGTCGAAGCTTGAAAACGTTGATAAAATCCGTGAACTCTACCAGATCAAGAAGAAGAATCGCTACAATGTGATGGAGTGGACTGCGCCCAAACAATCAGAAAAAGAATTGTTTATTTTAAAAGACTTCGTGAAATATCATTTCGAGTTCAGTCCTGAAGACTTTGAAGAAAACCCTGAACCTGAGTATGGCTCCACTGTGGAACATTTGAGAAGCAGAGTCTTATCAACCATCACTTCTTCTTCTGTATATGAAAAGTATTTGCAAGAGAGTGATTTGAGCGCAAAGAACGTTCTTATATTCAACAACAAGTATGATGAGGTCAATGAAGACGCCAACAAGAAATACTTGAGCAAAATAGGTATAGAAACAGGCAATCTTGTGAATTGTATTGTCCTAGTATAGGTGTATATCCGCAAATAAAAATAATTCCCAGTCCTCGCTTTGTCAAATGCTCAGAAATATCTCCTAGGGGAATTCAGGATGTGGAGACAAGGTAGGTTTATCCTTAGGTACTTTTAATTCATTCACCTTTCGTTCAGTAGCTAGCCAAAGTTCAGCAATACGTTCGAGCTGAGACCTTAAGTCCTGACTTTGAACTATTTTTTCATCCTCTGGTTCACTTTCGCCCTGCTCAGATGTTAGTATATTCTCTGACAGCTCGAACGAAGGAAATTTTAGATTAGAGTCGAATAAAGGTTTACTTTCGTTACCGCCCTCGTGCATTGATTCTTCCATGCCGTTCATTGAATTCTCGTTTAAGCTTTGCAAGTCGGAAACTGTAAATTCAGGCGAGATACCATGGTAATAGATTGAAGCTGAGTTATCATTGAGATCCAAAATGGCGCGATTAACTTGTCTGTAGCATTCTCTACGTAAAGATAAATCAAAAAGTTCCCTCAACTTAGGGGGTAGTTCTATCAATTGATCTTTTGACTTTGAGGAGTCGAAGTTGAAGCAAAGTAAACTCATAGTCATCTCCAAGTCTTTGAGAAGTGCCGAAGAATGTGTCACCTTGCTTATCATATTTTCTCGGACAAAGTTGAGAACATCATTGAGAAATGCCTTCTCCTTTTCGGGGTCCTCTGCTTGGTCCAGAAATTTATGTTCCCTTATCATCTCTATGAGATTAAGGCGAAGAAGAGAGAAAAGTAGAAGAGGCTGGGAGTCTAGAATCGTGGGAAAGTATTTGCCAACTACTTTTATGGCTTTAGTCACCTTTCCCTCAAGAATAAGGTACTTTATCTCCTTACGTTTGATTATGGTATCGAGCCCCAGTCTCACATTTAATTGCTCAATAACACTCCTTGAACCATTCTCATCAGAATCTAGTGGTATATTTGCCTCAATTGCCAAAATTTCCGCTGCAGAATGAAATCCTTCCTGGATGAAATATTCAAGCACACATCGATCAATGCTGCGCTTAACGAATTGTCCTTCTAAGTACGCACGGCGATAAGGCTCTTGCTCTTTCTCGGGTAGTCTCCACCAAAGCACTGATTTCCTATTTGTCAGTTCTCGGGTCATGTCTTTTGTAATGTATGATTCAGAAAGTATGGGGTAAATATACACTCTTATCGCGATTGTGGACCCCCGAACCATATAATCACGATGACTGCAATGAAACAGACCAACGAATCTTGTATTTTAAGCTTTAATAATAAATTCATATAAATCGTTTCTAGTTTTTAAGGGATTGCGCATGAGAGCCCTTTTAACACGTTTACCGACGGTTTGCCCCACTAACTATGGAAGCTATTTAGCAAATTGTCGTTCACTTCAATGCTTCGGGCATTTCAATTGCAAGTAAAATCAAGCTGCTCCAACCCAAAAAGTTCTTGGCACCCTTGGCTTCGCCAGTCATGTCGTCATACTGCTCCCAAACAAATCCAGTCTTCTTCCATTGGCGCTTGACATTATCAATCAATCTTTTTCTAAGACTGCTGTAAAGATCGGCAATTCTCTCTTTCAAATCCCCGGCTGACTCTAAGTCAAGCTCTTCGTGGTAATATGCCAAGCTTTCAAGCACTAAGTAGTTGATGTTAATCCAGATTGGTGAGCGCCAGTAATTTTCTCCGGTTCTATAAAATTCGCTTGACTTAGACATTGACCTAATGCCATAATCACTTCCCATTTCTTCGGGGTCAGAAAGGAAATCAACGATGTGTCCCAACTTGGTAGTATCGTCAACCGGGACAAGTTTAGTCAAAAATGGAAATAAGGAAATGTAGCCCTTGTAACAAGCAAAAACTTTTTCGTCTTCTTCATCAACAGACACGTCACAGTATGTGCGATCTTTCTCGGACCAGTGATTTGCATCAATACTTTCAACGATGTCAGCTTCAATCTTTTTGTAAGACTCCACATCATCAGCTAGTTCTAAAATTTCAGCAATCTTTCTCATAGACTTCGTCATCACTCCAACCCAACAAAGAAGGTCGACATTTAATTCTGCAACGTCAATAGGCAATATTCTTGGGTAATCATCTAACCCTGACGCCAAACAATGGGTAGTACTTCTACCTCTCCATCTATAAAGTTCCTGGGTAGGGCCGCGGCCAAAATCTTCAACTTCACCTTTTTGGGATTCGCGGAATCTCTCAAAGTGTGATTTGAGTTTTGGATAGATTTCTTTGGTATAGTTGGCTAACAAGTCGGAGTGGCCTATAACAATCAGACCAAGGTCTTCAGGGGAGTATTCTTCAGCACCATCTAAATTTATAGGTTTCTGACTCCCAAATCTGGGCTTGTCCGTGTCTTCGCTTGCCTTTTTCTTTTGAGCGAGCTCTAAAAGTTGTGTGAACGCAAGCATGAGCGTTGGAGGGTTTACAATGCTATCACTTTGAACAACAAAATCTTCTGGAACTCTAGATCTAGCCTCGTCTCCCAAGATTTGCTCTCTTGCAATCCAACCACTGTCGTCAATTAATTTAAACCATGACTTGAAAATTTCCATGGCCAAATCAGTATCGTACTTCAACAAAGGAAGAAGATGAAAACCCTCATCCCAGTAGAAACCACGAGGAAAAAATGGTCTCGATGGCACCAATGTAAACAACTCATGTGGTCCTTCGCTTTTGCCAATCAATTTGGGAAGATACACATCTCCATCGCCGTTAACAGGAAGATCTTCGTCATCCAATGAGGTTTCCCTATCAACAAGTTGGTCTCCATAGTTGTAGGAGAGACCCCCCAATAAGCCTGATAAAAGTTCTCTGGCAAGCTTCTGCTCACTTTTAGGTTTCGATGTTATGTGGAAATGAGCGTTAAACTTTTGCTTGATTTTCGTGTTAACAGACTTAATGAGGTTCGGAATGTTTTCGAATGAGATTAATTGTGAGTCGTCGGCACCAAGAGTGTTGTAAATGATGTCGAATTCACATGCTCCTTTATAGATTTTTTGAACAATGTGTGTGTTTCCTTCGTACCGATGTAAGTCTCTAAGAACAAGTCCAGCATATGGAGGTACCTCTTGTAATCTTTCCCCTACATCATTCATAAGTTCGTTCAAGGAATCTTCCAACATTGTTAAGAAAATATCCTTTCCTCGCCAGACGTTCCCATCAGGCACTCTGAGACTCAAATGGCGGGTCATTTGTGGGTTGAGTGCCTTTGGCAAAAATGAAATTGGTTTCGGGTGAACATTTTTCGAACCAATTCCACCATCATTGATCTTAAGTTCGAAAAGACCCAAGTCTTCGGAGAATCCAGAAAATTGGAGTGTGTCTTTGTAGCCGAATTTTTCGAACTCGTTATCCAATTTCAAAAATCCAGATACAGCCATACCTTTCTCGTTAACGCTTTCTCCCTCCAAGCCAGAGTACCACACAAACGAAGTAACCACGTCATCGTGGCCCTTATGTGGAACAGCCTTGACCTTAACAGCCCAGTTACGGCCATTGTCACTTTTTACGAAATCAATGATCACGGTAATGTGACAATCCTTGTCGACTATTTCCTGTCTTCCACCGAAACGGGGGTCAAAATGTACCCAATTGGCCTTTCCCATGTTCTGGTTTTGTTCATACTCGTGTCTGATATTCAGCAATCCATTGTGGTCATTGGCATTGAACCAAAGAAGACCCAGAGTGAGTGAGAGTGGGAGTCTAGGGCGAATTCCAAGGTAGTATCCACTGCGGTATGGACCCCAGAGAAGGGAGTCTCTTGAAAGCTTCTCGTACGAGTTCAGCGAATCATTGAAAGCTGAAAGGTCGATAGAATCATCGAGTACAAAATCAAATTGAGCTCCTAGGGCTAGGGTAAAGAATAAGAGTTGGTATGCCAAATGGCAAAGAGATAGGAGAACCATGGAGTTGATCCCTTAATTAGTGGTACTGGAATGAGAACAGTAACTAAGGTATCTTGAGTATTTTGAATAAAAAAAGACTCCTTAAAAAAGATCTTTATGATTTACGAAAAACCGAATCTTTTTGTGTTTTGGATTTTTTAATTCTTTGATAATCTGGTACCACTTGTTATATTTTTCAGGATTATTAGTTAGGTGGGTACGTTCCCCTATTCAGCTAGTACAGTATAACATGGACGAAACGAAAGCAATCTTCGAATACTAACATTTATTATTCAAGTTAATTAATCAATGCTCTTTTAAAAAAGAAAACAGTCTCATTTTGAGCCGTTTTGATAGGTTCCCTTATCTCTGAGGACCAAGACCAAAGCGAATGGTCATACTTGCATTTAGACTCGACAAGACACAAAACAATCTTAGGAACTAATTTTATTGATTAAATCTCATTGTTTTATAGTTTTAGTTTTTTTTTTCCACGTAAAAGCTCGTCTTGTTGGCGAACCTACTAACCTCCTCCAGTCTTACCTGCAATTATTCATCATGTGGTTTGCTCTCAGATCAAGTCTTTCCAAATTACGCCCTAGTAGGATCTCAAATTTTCACTCCCAATCCCGGTTTCTCCTGTGTACTTCAGCGAAGAAAATGCAAATTGTCTCAATTCCTTCTTCCTGGGGTCAATCCAACAATTACGCTTATCTCTTGATAGATGATCCAACTCAACATGCCTGGTTAATCGATGCGGCTTTCCCAGAAGATGTCGATGCATTTATTTCAGAAACGAAGCCTAAATTTGAATTGAAGGCTATTGTAAATACACATCACCATTGGGATCACGCTGGTGGAAACCCAACCTACCACAAGAAGTACCCTGACTTACCAATCATTGGAGGCGTCAACTCGGAATTAGTTACCTATACTCCTTCGCATCAAGAAGTGATTGATTTAGGTGATAACATATCAATCACAGCATTACATACTCCTTGTCATACGCAAGATTCCATATGTTACTACGTAAAAGACACAAAGACTGGAGACCGTGCTGTCTTTACTGGTGATACACTCTTCATTAGCGGGTGCGGAAGATTTTTTGAAGGAAATGCTGAGCAGATGGATCTGGCGCTCAACAAGGTCTTGGGTAAATTACCAGGTGAAACGAAGGTTTATCCGGGTCATGAATATACCAAATCTAATGTAAAATTCAGCAAGACCATCTTGCAAAATGATGCCATGGATAGGCTTATCGAGTTTGTCTCAAAAAATGAGAAAACAACGGGTCAATTTACAATTGCAGATGAGCTTCAGTTCAATCCATTCATGAGGCTTTCAGACCCACAAGTTCTCAATGCCACAGGAGAATCTGAACCAGCGGCAGTTATGAATGAATTGAGAACCATGAAAAACAGTCTCTAGGAGGTCTTGAGACGCCCAGTTGGTATTTGTTATTCATGCGTCCTGCTGTTCAATATGGGTCTGGAACCAATATATAAATTATAAAGGAGATACGATTCACAAACCTATGTTTTTCTGAATTTTTTTTTTTTTTATTTTGATTTCCTCTTGCATTTGAAAGGTGTGTGTTAAAGTTGTAAATTGAATCGATGCTCGTTCTTAAAACATATGTTATGGTTTATAAACTCTAAAGTCGAACAAAATCCGGTAATTGTTCTTCGTCGTATAGTAGCTCAGGCTGCCAAAGTTCAATGAATTCAAGGTCATATTCAGATTTTCCCATGGCAAACTTTTCGTATTCTTCAAAGATACCGCTCATGCACCAGCCTTGAAAAATCTTACGCATTAATCCAATCAAAACACCAACACGATGCTTACCCTTATTTGAATGTATGAGCATTGGGAAGTTACGTTTATCTAGCATGAGATTAAGTGCTTCTACGTATGAAGCTTGTGCCTCATCCTGAGTATTCAGCGTAAACGGCTCCTGAGAGGACTGGATTATCAAATGATGAAATTTGATATCTGTGGAACCAATCCAAGATAAATAACTTTCGAGAATCTCGATTGATCCGTGCTTGTCCTTCTTTGGTTTTGAGTCCTTCGCCGAGGCACTAGAATCTCCATCCATTGGTTCATCTCCTTCCTCCTTAAGTTTATCTTCGTTTTTTGATTTCTCCTTATCTTTTTTCTTTTTATCGCTCTTATCTTTCTTCTTCGGTTTCTCGGCCCCTAAGTCCCCTATGTATATGATAGTCTTGAGGTTCAATTGCTCAAGAAATGGACGGTTCACTGGCATAGGAAAGCCACTTCGGTAAATTCCATCTTCTACAAATGAAAAATTGAGAGGAGGAACATAATTTTCCCGAGCAATCGCTAGTTTCTGCGTCACATTCTGATCTGTGGTACCCTCAATGACATCTGTACTCATTGATGAAGAGTGCGTCGCTGCTGAAAATTTTGATATATGTTAATAGTATATATGAAGAGATGCTATAAGAGGGGAAAAGAAACGAATAGCGGTGAGTGGAGGGAAATCTAATGATAATTAGAAGGTTACAGGTCTGTATAACTAAGTGAAGCCACCCCACGAATAGATGAGAAAAAAAACTAGTGCCAAAATCGGCTTCTACAATTCATAAATTTTTTAATTTGACAAGTTTCTTTTTTTCCCTTTCGTAGGTTTTTGAATTTATTCATTATTAAAAGTCCCCACAACTCCGAGAGTGAATCACTTGTCCATCCAACACATGATGAAAGACTCATCTATGTACGAGTAGAGAGTACGTAAGCATGGCCACTCAACAACATCACCAGATGGTTTAGCTGCCCAAATGAGGAATGAACGGTAATCAGAAGTTGGGATGTGAGCCTCACTACCTAGCGAACCTTATCATCTTAAACAATGGGTGTTCGTTGATGTTTTGATCATCATCTGTCCTTTAAGATGAACGAGAGCTATCGAAACAAGATTCACTCAAACTTGTTATAGTCCCCCGGAGTGCCTGGGTTGTCAAAGGACGTTCGTATACTTTGAGTTTCAGGAGAA
>JAJMKW010000072.1:0-33822 GCA_030569455.1 Australozyma saccharicola | reverse complement strand
CACACGGCGCAAATGCGCCGTTGAGAGCCTGCGAGAGGCATGGCGATGCCCATCGCCATCGCAAAGTAGCCGGCAGGACTACTTCCGTGCAAGTACTTTTATTATCAAAAGCTTGTAAACTTTTGACGGGCGCGGTTTTAGGCTACTGAATCATAGCGAGCTCAAACGTGTGCGAGGTCTGTGGCGACCGTGCCATGAGTTTTCATGTTCCTTCTGTGGAGTCAAAGCCATCTCAGCGACAATATCCCCAACCTGGCTCTCGCCATTGGTACTTTTTTCGGACACAGTGGTATTATTCTGTTTCTAGCCCACCCTGGCTACCTCTGTTTGCTGAGCCCTCCACATTTAAAGTCTCGCAAAAATCTCTTTCCCCGTGTTTGCCTGTCCTAACTAAGCTTTCCATTTCGCGCCTGAGGTTGGGCGGGGCCAAAGGCGCGGCCCATACACTGACTTTACATGGCGCGAGCTGGCCAGCAACTAAATTCATGTAACCAACATCGAAGCGTTCATAAACGTTAAGTAATTTTAATTTAAGAGGTTTTAGCATTAGAATTGCTCTGATGCGCCAGCAATGCCAGGAACTTGCGCTTGCCGCCTAAAGTGTCAATGGAAAATTGCAGCCTCCACAAACAAGAATGATACCTCATCAAGTAAAGTATTGTCTTCAGTTGAAGTACCAATTAATGATTATCGTGACAAATGGTCCAAGAATCATCGACAAAATTAGTTTTGGGCCCTAGAATCGGATGCATTGCTCACTTTTCAAGGTACTAATGACTATATGTCCTTCTTTTGAAATTGCACTTTCCATTTGTCTTTTTTATCATATACAATACTAGGTTTTGTTGGTGAGAAAGGAATATCTTGTGGCTTCACAATTTCAAGAAAATGCTCGAAAGTCCCCTACGCTCTATAGGGAAAATTGATATTAGCCAAGATGGGCCATAGACGAGAAAGTTATCAGGTACAACGCACGTTTGAACACGGGCCTTCTGCAACTAATATTCTTAAACCGGCATTTTCGATTAGATTATGCCGCCCAATGTAAGCGGTAGACTGGATTGAGCAAATACCTGTCTGCAGTTTTATTTGAATCAGTTGTCTATAGGCCGTGGAGGATTTCAACCGACTTTTTTTCGCTATCTCATATTGGGCAAATTGGTGCATCAATTCAAAATTTTACTCTTCGAATTCAGAATTAGCTAATACCAAGAGTTTTTTTCACGTTGGTAATTGCTTTTATTGAGAAAGTATCTTAGGCCTGTCTGCTCCTCAAATTCAATGCAATTCGGACTTTCGCCTTAACTAATAATTTGAAAGTCGGAAAATGTTCTCGTAACGCATAAAAATATCTTTAAATGTACGATTATCGGACTGAACATACCAAAACATTAACAAATTAATTCCTAATTTTTCGAAAGGTTTACACTTTCAATAAGGGTATTCGGAGTAATTAATAATGGTCTTTTGATCGGGGGCGCAAAGGTGTAAACCCAAGACTTCCGCTAAAAGAGTTAAGACGTGATTTCCCTGTACCTCTATTTAATCGGATGCAAATTTATTACTATTCTACGGGCAGCACAGAGTAATTCAGCCAGGGCCATGAAAAGTCAAAATATTAGAAATCAATAAGATTTGCCTCAAGATCATAGCAAGGCTTAACGGTATAAAAAATAGGCAAAGAATAACATCAGGACAGTATTACGCCCACAGACCCATTATGAGTTGGTGATTAAAAAGTTAACGCCCCTAGCATTACTCTGAAGAGCACCAAAACTGAACATCCTTTATCTTATTCTTACTCATGTTATTTGGCAAATAACTGGATTTTATTTGATGAAGTATAGTGATAAGTTCATGGGACCTTGATACTTTTATTGTTATGCTCTGAGATCGAAGAGTAGATAGATGTTTGCGCAGTTTACTCGGTACATGCTTGCAACACTGTTTTGAATTCTGAATTTTGATACTCCTAATATTGAGGTTTACGTGACAAGAGAGTTTACATCATTCTTACCTCGGGATTCGCTATAATTCATTGCCCATTGTTCACTGGACTGGCGACGAACTGATTTGCGACCAACAGGTTTACGAGATCACGGTAATTTCAGGGTAAGTACGAATTACTCATGGCAAATGATTTGTTTCTTTTGATATCTGCTACAGTCCTGGACCTCTATAGTATTGAGCTATTGTCTTTAATTCTTGCTTTGCTTTGTTGCCGAAAAATCCAGGATTGACCTTTTCTTTTAAAAAAACCGTGGATCGACAAAAGCTATTAATCTTACTTGGAAGATTGCATAAAAAAGAGTTCCTGAATGTGAATCAGAGAATGAACTGTATTGACCAATCAACGGAGATAAAATAAATTCAAGTAGGCTCCCTATTATATGTTCCATGGATTGGACGAGCCAAGATAACAAGTCACTACTAATTTCCAAATTGAAAGGAAACTTGTTCACTTATGATCAGCCGTGCATCAAACACGAGACGATATTAGTGTTTTGAGCCTTGGGCTAATTCCATGTCTTCTTTTCCGAAAGGGCTGGCAATAGAAATAATCTAGGATTATGAATTTATTTCCACCATTCGTAGAATCAAGTGCTATTTTAAGTTTAAAAAAATTGACTGTTGTGGTCACGCGGATGATAGTGACTGGCTGAACATGGCCAACATCAAACAGTATAGCACTAGAACCAAATCATTCCTCGGAATGAAAAAATTATAAGGGAATGAAAATAACAGAACAAATCGAATTCTTATGTTTTTTTATTTGTACTTACTTTGTTTTAAATCGCTTAAATCATAATAAATATGTCACTGCCGCCGTTGTTATCACCTTCCACGTGACTCCCGGGGCATCGCTATTTTTTTAGGTTTGCCTCCAAAAATTCAACCCTATCAACACCAAAGATGAAAGGAAAAGAGATTAGAATCATCTCGCTTTTGGTGCTTGACACTATTTTCTTCCTTTTGGAAGCCATTGTCGGTTACACCGTCGGCTCTTTGGCCTTGGTTGCTGACTCTTTCCATATGTTAAACGATATCATATCCCTTTTCATCGCACTTTGGGCTGTTAAGGTCAAGACCTCCAAGCCTGCGGATGGCAAATACACTTATGGCTGGCAACGTGCTGAAATTCTTGGTGCTTTGATCAACGCTGTGTTTTTGTTGGCACTTTGCTTCACAATTGTTATCGAGGCCATCCAAAGATTCTTCAGTGCACCTGAGGTGTCCAACCCTAAACTTATTCTTGTTGTAGGAATTGCTGGTTTGCTCAGTAACGGTGTAGGCCTTATTCTATTCCATGAGCACGGTCACTCTCATGGCGGTGGAAGTGGTCACTCACATGGCCATAGTCACTCTCATGGTCCTTCTGAGCCAGAGGCTGACGAGGAGTCCCAAATTGGAAGTGCTTCCTACACAGAGAACAACAACTCTAGCAGTGACATTTCTCAATACATGCCAAATAACTTTGTGGGAAGACTTGACGAGACAAGTAACCTCCTTCCTAAGGCTGATAACAAAGACCAAGTACATGGTAAGAAGGCTAAATCTATGAACATGGAGGGTGTCTTCTTGCATGTTTTGGGAGACGCATTGGGAAATGTTGGAGTCATTCTTACAGCTCTTTTCATTTGGAAGACTGATTATTCTTGGAGATTTTACAGTGATCCTGTCGTTTCTCTTGTCATCACTATAATTATTTTCTCCTCTGCATTGCCATTGTGCCGCAAATCGTGTAAGATTTTGTTGCAGGCTACGCCCCAATATTTGGACTCAAACAGGATTGTTGAAGAAATTGTTCTTATTCCTTCAATCAAGTCTGTGCACGATTTCCATGTTTGGAACTTAGACGAAGACTTTTTGGTCGCTTCCTTACATCTTGAGTTGAATGAGACTTCGGACGTTAATGTTACTGATTGTAACAATACCACCAGTGGCCATGTTGATAAGTCTGCCTTTGTTGACACTGTTGCCAAGGTGAGACTGATTCTTCACA
The DNA here is from genome assembly GCA_030569455.1 of Australozyma saccharicola. Lineage (NCBI taxonomy): Eukaryota > Fungi > Ascomycota > Pichiomycetes > Serinales > Metschnikowiaceae > Australozyma > Australozyma saccharicola. Next base: position 29,819 of record JAJMKW010000072.1, on the reverse strand, counting down.
AGTATAGAATCAACAGTGTGACTATACAACCAGAGTTCCTGGCTAAAGAGAATGGCGCAATTTTCGGTGCTAATGCAACTTCTTGTCACTAAACTTCTACTCCATAATCAGTAAACGTCGCTTACAGTAGCGAGTAGGATGTTTCAACTTAATGGTATTTTACCTATTGTATAGATACTTAAAATACATGTAATCTTTCTACTTTGGATTCTTTGTAATTATTGTTACGTTTATTCGTTATCAGATGGCATATGTACCTATGTGATAAGATCCTTCATGTAGATGGTCTTGTAAGGTACCTTTTTGACAAGGTATTTGTTGGGTTTGCCTTTCTCCATGGTTGGATCGACAGGCTTGTTTTTAAATAAAGAGCGCGACGTCTTCACGGACTCCATTCCCGAGCGCATGTCACTGTGAATGTCGGCGCGGGCCATGGTGGCGGGCTTGGATCTCACATCCGAAGACGAAATTCTGGATGAAATTCCCATTGAAGCAAGAGAATTTGTTGCACCATTCACGTGCTTGACATTCATTGGAGAAGAAATTTCTCTTGGCTCAGTACTCGACGAGCCGAATATATTCAGAAGTTTCTTAAAGAAACTCTTTTTAGGTTTCGACTCCTTAAGGCTTGAACGGATCAGCGCCTTGTCTTGAATTTGGGGCATCTGGGTGTTTGAAATATTTTGGAGACTGTTCTTAGTTTTCAAGATAGTGTTTTGTCTGGGTAGAAGCTCAACCTTAGGAGAAGGAGTTCTGAAACTTTGTGACTCAAATGAGGAGGGCATTCTTGGTTTAGAAAACGAATATGTGCGTTCTTCATTGGCAGATTTACCTGGTGGTAATGAGAAAACACTGCGTGCGTATGACTTGCCAGTCGATTGGCTTCTGACAATGGATGCAGCATCCGATTGATCAGCGTTGTCACCCATTCCCTTTTTCAAGACATAACTGCTTCTCATGAACCCAGCAGAAGCGCGGTTGTTGTTCAAAGCGCTGAAATGTGGAACTGAACTCAGATACATTTTGTTCGCATAGGGGCTATCGTATTGCTTCGAAATTGGTGGGAATCCAAATGATCTAGGTTGAGGGCTAGCCAATGGAGTGTTATTAGTTTTGAAATTGGTCTCGTGCGTCGAGTGGCCCGAGCCAGAAGATATCGAAGATTTATAGTCCGAATTGTGCAATGATAAGGATGAACTTCCTGACGAAGCTTCCATAGCAGAGTCATCAAGACCGTAACGAGAAGATGTAGTAGAAGACGAGTCGTCAGCACAGTCTGGATCAGACTCAGCAATTGGAGCTAATGCTCCGATACCAAAACTCTTGGTATCAAAGACGCTGGCCTTTGGCTCTTCAGGCAGACTGAAATTAATCTCATCCTCAAACTTGTCATCCACAGTGCTCACAGACGCATTACTTGAACTGTAAGAATTGTGTCTCTCATGTTGCAAGAAGGGAATGTGACTCTCAGACTGATTCCTTTTGTGACTAGGTTTACGACGTGGGTCGAATGGTGCATTCAGCTTGTGCTTGGGGGAGGCTGTTTGTTCGATTCCCAATCCAAGCTTCTCCATCATATTGTCGGTGTTGCGTCTCACAGATCTAGGTGTCAACACTGGCTCTTCATATGGCTCATTAATGATTGAAGATGAACACAGAATCGTCGATGAAATGGCTGGAGGAACCACCAAACTTAAAGTTGGACCCTCCAGTGCCAGCGAATTCCGACGAAAACCGCGATACATCTCATTTTTGCCAAGATCTATACTAATTCTGCCCAATCCAGTACCTGCTGGTTTGGGAGGAACAGTTGTATAAGAAGAGGTTCCTTGCAGACGTAAAGGAGGTGTCGATTCTTCCGAAAGTGAATTAGATTCTTCTTCACTTTCCGAAGCAGCATCCTCATTGAGAAGAATGCTGTTTGCAATGAAAATGTAGAGTTTAACCCACAAACCTTCCAAATCAGGCTTGAATTTCTCATTACCCAAGGTTTGACGTAAAGCTTTGATCATGACAGACCCAAGTGGTTCCAAGTATGTAACACCATATACCACCAAGAGGGGATTTTCAGAGATAAATTCTTTCATGCACTCTTCAAGCATCTGCCGTTTATGTAAGTACAACATTGTGAATTTCAAGATTTCCGCAAATAATTCTTTCTGTTCGGCATAAACCTTAGGGTCTTCCAAGGAGGCTCTTGCATCTTTGTTGCCGTTGACCAAGTCAGTGAAAAGCTTATCCACAAAATCTTGGTCTTTATAATAGTTGAGGGCCATAACATCAGCCCACGAGCTTCTGATCTTGACGATATCAGTGTTCGTCCAGTTATCGTTCATTATGTGTATATTATTGAAATGGCTAGAAAAGACATGGATTAAGAAAGCAGTGGCATGCCCAACTATATAAGTAATAAAATAACAAGACCGAAAACAGATAAAGAAAGTTTCAGGTTATTTGCCTTACTAGGTATTTTTTTGTGTGACCTTAGTTAATGGCTGCAAAACTATTAACCGAATTAGGAAAGAGTGAGATGTATCTGCAGGACCAATGATCTTCGATTACCGAATATGGCAAAAGATGCAATGTTCCTATCTTGGATAAAAAAAGGGTTCTTACTAAAGGGAGAAATTTTTTGGCGGCTTCTTTCAGCATGACTTTGAGGCGTTAAGGAGAACCCGGAAGGAGAGACGCGTCCAAAGGGGGTTTCGGAAGGTACGTGTAGATAGGACCATTCAAGTGGGACTTCAGACCAATAATATGGAAATTCCTTTAATCATATATTTTTGAACTTTGTAAAATTTCCTTGTTTTTAGTAAGGAAGAAGACAGCTACATTTAATTGAATCTCTCTTTTGGAGTTGCAGAAGGATCACCTGCCACTGGAACAACACTCTCGAAAGAATATTTTGAATTATCAAAACCAATTGTATAAACGTAATTTGTGAGAAAGCTGGTTGAAACAATATCTCAAATATTATCAATGACATGTGGAATTTTGGATACGAACCTAATTAGCTCTCCAATGTAACTAAAAAAACCAGAAATATTGAGCTTTGAATGAACATTAATTTCTAGCGATACTGCAAGTTCTAGAAAGTAAGTAGTTATTGGTTTAGAATCACCCTTTATTCATTTACGTATGTTTTTCGATAATACTTGGAGCAACATCTTCACTCTGTTTTTCTGTGGCTACAGCAGGTTCAGGCCCATCAACCCATGATTCCGCCTTCTCCAATTGTTCATTAAATACCGTAGTCAACAGACTAATCATGTCCAAAGACTCACGTGCAAATTCCATGACACGATCCTGACATGGCAGCGGACCACTCTTCGATTTTTGAATCTGATTTGGCAAATTTAGGATGATATTTCTGATTGTGCTTCTGAGTTTAACGTCTTCATCTCGAGATCTTTCGAAAGATTCTGCATTCTCTTCGCTTGCACTTAACGAGCTAGGACGGAAATTAGAGATGATGTGAATGATCTTCTTGACCGTTTTGACAATTTCCGTGTTGGTCTCTTCCTCGGGAACTGTACTTGAAACTCTAGTCAACTCATTATCTGCAAATTTCTCTTCAGATTTTTCGGATCTACTACTATCTTGAGAATTCAAAACGGAACCCTCCTCGGGGGTTTCTGAGCGACCTCCAACCAACTTCTCCTCCACAGCCTCTTCATTCAACGTTTGAAGGTCGTTTTGAGACGAATTGTCCTTATTCCCATTATCAGACAATTTTTGTTTCATCTGTTCCTGATCCGAAATTCGTAGCTGGAGTTCCGTCACTTTCGAACTGATTTGCTCATTTGCAAGCTTCAAAACATGAAGACAAAACTTAAGTCTCTTTTTTGTTTCTGTTCTGTCTTTAGGGTTATCAGCTGCTAAGCGTCGTTTCTTTTTAGCTTTCTCTTGTCTTGCCTGGTGAATGTTATTAAGGTTGACCTCAATCTTACTAAACACAGGGATGGCAGCCTTCTCAACAAAAGCTGCAGCATAATTGAAAGTTGCATAATTTCTTTTCGAGGTTTCATAATATTTTACAGCATTGGTGACGATCGGAAGACGCGACATGGCATTCACCAGCAGGACGATCGGATGAACTTGTTGAGTTACATCTGTTGGGGAAGAGATGGAGGGACTTCTAGATAAGTGATGAGGGGTCGAGATAGCCAGGCTAATAGACGCAGTCGCAGTAGCAGACGTATTAAGACGTGTAAGTGCTTCTGCTGCGGAGAAAAGGTCTACATCTTGTGCTGAATCATGGAACGGAGTTGATGCTGGCGATGGACCAAGAGGTGACACAGCTTCTGCGTACGCCGGAGGGTCCGAGGGGCCAACCACGGCGGCATCAGACAATTTTCTTTTTGTCGGTTTGGAATAGGTCATTCTTGTGTCCAAAAAAAGACTCTTTGTAGTGATATTTGTTTGTGTTTGACGGTTCTGGTTGTAGTTGGAGACCAGAATCTGCGAAGGGTATCTGGGCTTCAGGAAAAATGAGCTCAGAAGATCAAATTCCGATAAGAAAAAGCAAGAAGGTGCTTTAAATTTATAGCAGTTATTTCAATTAGAGAAAAGACAGAATTCGGAAAGAAAGTGGGTTTGGAGAAAAATGATCAAGTCCGCCGATTTCCTTTTGATATGGTCTTGTTTCATCAGCCTTGCATGTGACGTGGGAGGTGATCTTATATGCAAACCTTCAATTAATGACAAGGCATTAATTGTAGAGATCAACGGAAAAAAGACATTTTCTGGAATTTTTAAGTAATCAATGCAATTTATTTATCAATAATTATACAGATTACGTAATAACATTAATCAAATTATCCCGTTTATTAGTTATATGCGTGGATCTCAATTTTTTATGACAGCTACTGTATGCACACCTAATTAGGCTTGTGACATTACCTAACGAGGGGTCACCTATTTTCGATTGGTTGTGAAAGACGGATAAAGGAAGATGACGGAAACGGTTTTCGGGTTAGGAAAATGACATTTTTTTTTGGTCTAATTTCTTTCCTACGGCTACTGGATAATATATTATTATTGATGTTGGGTCTTTGCTAAGAATACTTGGGGTGGCTGAATTAAAGTTGCGTCTGAAGTGTATGATGGTCGTTTAATAAGCCGCGTGCATTTGTAAAAAAAAAAAAATTATTTTTTTATAAATTTTGAGAAGATTTGATGTATATTTTGGTTTATTTTTTTTTTATTTATTTATTGGTAGATGAGTCCTGAGGACTTACCTAGGCATTGATACTGGATGCCTTAGCCAGGGAAGCCATTTTTCCCTTCAAATAAAGATGCAATGCAGCTCGGCCCTCTTCTGTCGTGATCTCGAATGCAACTTTGGGCGCCTTCAATGGTACTGGTCCTGGGTCTTCTCGACTCGTGGACGAAGTAACATCTTTCAGGACGCCAGTGGTTGCATCGATGTTAGTGGTAAAACATCGAGGGGTACTTTCTTCGAAAGGATTCTTAAAAAGATTGCCAAATTCGGGATCGCTCTCAATAGAATTGATTTTAGTAGATTCTCCGCTATTCATCAAGAACCCCGAGTCAGTAGCAGAACTCTCAATAGGATTCTGAACGTAATCCTGAACGGGAATTTCGGTAAACTCAAAGCACTTTGAGAGAATTGAAGAGCCCAGATCGCTTGTATCTCCATCACCGTCCTCGTTGCAAATCTTGTTCGTGGTCGAATTGTCCACACTTAAAGATTCCACGCTGGACAGTTCTTCACCACTAGAATCTTCAGAAGTCCTCGAGTCTTCGGAACGTATATGATTGGTTGCAAGAGGCAAATTGGCGGTAAAGGTTAGTATATCTTCACCAAAGATTCTGTTGTTGTCTTGGATTATTGTAGGGTTCAAAACGAGTGCAATTTTCCATTCAACATAAAGAACGAATAGGCCAAAGAACAAGCTCATTAAACAGCCTATCAAGAAAGTAGCAAATAATGGGATTCTTTTATTGTTAAAATCCATATCTGCTAATTTAAGGCAACCTTCCACTGATTTGAGGACCGCTTCTTTCAGCAGATCCTCATACTCTAGTTTTGAGAGACAAACTTGAAGAACCTGTAGCGAATAAGACATCGGATGTTTTTCTTTACGGTAGGATGGTGTCCAGTTCTTGAAATCTTTGAAGAAACTGGTCATGAGTTGGAGAATTGAGGGGAGTATAGCAAGGTCTTGAAGTGGCTGCAACATTTGAGTGATACCGCCAAAGCCTTGCTGAGAGATGAGAAATTGCCAAATGATTGCAACTAATACGCAAGCTGAGAAGAAGCGCCAAGGAGCAGACATGCTGAATTTTGAGTTATTGATGCTGCGTGGGGACTATGGATGCTGGAAGGAATTAAGTAGTTGAAAGTGGCTGCAAATTTCTGGAGAATAATGCTCGCCTATTTTAAACGAAGAAATATTTGAAAAAAAAAAGATGGCTAAATAACTCTTTTAAAAATAGTTTTTATATGTATTCTTTCACTAATTTTCTTGACTTAATTCACTCCTCTAAATTTGCTGATGTTGAGTTTTGGGTAGAATGTAAATATGGTCTATGCATGTTGTTAGGTTTTTGCTAAAATTTATTAAAACTTTAAAGTGATTTGAAGCTTTGTATGTAAATATTGAATTGTAAGTAGTATGAAATTGCTTGCTTTTATACTCCAAAAATCTTGGTCGTGTTTCAAAATCCCTGGAGAAGAACCTGAACAGCACAAAAAACTTGCGAAATTGGCTGATTTCTCAACACAAATAAATTTTTATCTATCAAAATATTGGACAATTCATCTTTGATCTCTTTCCTATCTGTCTTGATTATGCTTGGTCACTGTATCTCACATCTGTGGATATGGTGGATCTAAAAGCAAGCATTCAGAGTCTTTAAATTTTATTAGCCGCAAATTTAAGTTGTTGAATTATCCTTTGAAGCAAGAAAAGCCTTCTTGGGGGGATTGAATATTGATTTTTAAATAGGTCTCATACAACTTCGATGTTCGCTATACACAATCGATGTGAACGAACATGATAGCTCACTAACTCAAAAGCTTTTAAAAGCATAATTCCAATTAAGTTCGAAACTGTGGTAAAAGAGAAGAATAAGAGAAGTGATAGAGTCTACAAGTTGTCACAAGAAGGTTAGGCCTTATCTTTTGGGAAGAGACACTATAGCAAAATATGAATTAAAGATTGAATTTGATCACAAATTGCACTGATTTTCTAACAAACCTGTAAAATCAAAGTTATTACCGATATGGGTACAACTAATGTAATACTGGAAGAACGGCATGTAAGCAGAAGTTGTTGAGGTACAGGTGTTATGGCATTAATGGATTAATAAGACTTTTTGTCTTTCTTTCCATTGTTGTTGTTGTTGTTATTGGATTGCTTTGCGTTCCATTTCTTTTTCTTATTGTTGCCGTTCTTATGTTGGACTTGGCGAACAGTAGCTGTATTAGTAGTGGGCTCAAATGACATTTCAGTAAGTAATTCCACCACCTGCCAGTAGAAATCCGCTCTTTCTTTAGGTTTTCTAGAGTTAGGGATTTTGATCTTTTCTTTTCTAACCATTTGGCGCAATTGCTCTCTGGTGTATCCAATTTCAAAGAAATAAGTAGCGAGGTACACCCCTTGATTGTCTCCGTTAATGTAGTCATCAATTAAACGTTGGTGACTTTGTGGTACTTGATTTCTTTCATTGTAGACGAAGTCCGCAATTTTAATATGCTCGGCAGTGAGAAACTCTGTCTCAGGCTTATGTTCCTTAAGCACCTCAATTGAGTTGACATTCTAATGTAAATATGTAGGACCATCTTTGGTTATGTTAAATAACTTCTTTTCAATAGACGGAGCAATCAATGCATTTATTGATTGTCTAAATCTGAATGTGCAATATTCTTCATGGTCAGGTTGGTATGGGATCTTGTATTGATCAATGATGGATTGAAGATCAGATGACAAGTAAGCATAGATACCTAGATAGCTTACACGCAAAGTATCAAAGACGAACACTCTCCATAAGTCAATCAAGGCTGTGTGTTTGAGAGGTCCACCAAAGTTGAAGTTAGCGAGGTTGGGGTTAGAATCATCAGGGCTCAAAACCTTTTGAATCCATAACTCAAACAGAGGGTTGTAATCCTGCATGCTGTCAACTTTAGTTTATGAATTTGTTGTAAAATCTACAATAGAAAATGAGGATGTTTTCTATATTACCCAGTAACCCTAATCTATAGACTAGATTATCCAGGTTACCCAAGTCCATATTTGCTTAAGCGATGAGGGCCCTGCTTGGCTCTGACTGTTGGAATGTATATGATCCACGGTACTGTATGTATTACCACTTAGTGCCATAAGACCTGTACCTCAACAGAAGTTGCAAATTAAGTACAGGAGACTGCAAATGTGAAACAAATCTGAAGAAACGCAAAGAGCTTATTAATGAGTGCTAAAAAAGGGACCGAATTGCTAGATTTAGAATAATATCCAATTGCAATCCATCAGTCCATGAACAGAATATCTAATAAAGTTTCTCATGTGGTCAACCATGTTGAAATGTAAGCTAAGTTCAAGCTACATTTTTCAAAGGTTCATGAGTCCAATGCGTATCAATTGTGTATGAAAGAGCTTGTTAGTTGACGGGATGCTTTACTTTTACTTGAAATTGCCAAAACTAATGACTACTCTGACCAGTCCTTAGGTGAGGACTGTTGACAACAAATGTGGACATCATAATGGGCACCCAAAATAGTTATGAGGGAACTCTGTTTGCTATTGTGACGAAGAGCTCTGTTAGCCAATTTCAACGGATATCGAACATGACGTACTGAAGTTGGTGGAAGTCACGAACATGGTCGTACGCACTGACACACCTGAGATCGTTTTATTTCCGAAGACAAGTCATGGCTCACTAAATGCCTGCATTTTTTTGTTGAACTTAATGGACGGTGAACTTACCTCTTTTTTTGCATGGAAATTTCCGCTGCCATAAGATAAGAAGTTGTTGCACATATGTTGTGCAGCGTATTTAAAATTTCTTTAGACGAACGAGAGGACTTTTTCATCAATGAGCACTACAGAGTAAAGGTACTTTTATCTCTTGCTACAGTGAAGGTAGAGATTGCTCGAACTCGCCGTGGAGGCGGCTTTTCTTCACAAAAAAGTCAAGAATTAAGGCGAAAGAGCTACTATTTCGAATCACATTAATTTCTTAAGAAGCATAGATGATAAAGCTTTCGAAGTTCTGAGGTACTTCTAACTCAAGGTCATCATGTTGAGGAAACTTTGACTGGTACCATGAGAACCAAATACTGAAAGATGAAAAAGTGTTTCTATTCAGTATAATAGTAAGACGTAGTCCACAAGCATTCTCTTTTTGACCATATCAAGTTAATCCTTTTATCATATTAATGCACAGTTGAACCATTTTAGTTGGCTCAAAGAAGTTAGAACAAATAGGAAGTCGCAAATAAATAGAATAATCGAACAACTCCATATAATCAAAAAAACTGATCACTCACAAAACTTTCCAAAATCCTTCTGAAATCCTACTTGTCTTTTTTCAAGTCACCGCTGAAACCAACTCTGCAACAACCCAAACTTAACCAAACAAGCTTCTCCCAAAAACACAGCTAATTCACCATCTAAATTTGAAATTCAATATGGAACCTCCCAAGAAAGAGGCCACTCTTTCGTAATTCCTTATTATTTCCCCTTTCCTTATTTTCGTCACTATCATGCACCATTTACTAAGCCTCCCGTCACACCCGCTTACATAACCGAATGGCAACTTTTCCTGCAGATAACCCATATATAAGAGGCAATAACGGTGATTCGGCGACCTTCGATTAAGATATACATCTGCTAAGCCAAAACATTAAAAAGTACCTTAAATTACTATAAAAGGGTAAGAAATTTGTTGAATCGGACAGGCCTTTCATACCGATCAGCTTTTTAACCAATCAAAAGGGTTTATTCTAGAGATTCTACCCCCTTTCGCTCAATCAGATTCAGATGACACAAACACCAGATCCGAAGAATCCTCCTTCTGTTCCAAAGGGATGGATTGCCCAATTCGACGATAAGTATAAAACCTGGTTCTATGTTCACTTAGACACCAAAAAATCTCAATGGGAGGCTCCTGAGGGTACTATATTCCCTGAGGCTCCAAAGAATGACATCCAGCCACCACCATATGAGCCAAGCAAGTCATCTAGTTCGGTCAATGCTGGAGGCGTAGATACCTCCGGTACTTCTAGTGCTGCTGGCGGTGCTCCTGGTGTTGGTGCGGGCGGTGACCGTGGAACTCCTAACTATGGGGGTTACCTGCAACAGCCTCCAATGCAACAACAACCACTGTACAATGGTAACTATCAAGGTGGCTACGCTCCTCAAGGTGGTTACGCTCCTCAAGGTGGCTTTGTTCCACAACAGGGCTATCCACCACAAGGCGGTTACCCTCCACAGGGATATGGACAACCAATGGGAGGTTATCCTCCACAGGGTTATGGTGGCTACCCTCCACAAGGATACGGTGGCTATCCACAACAGTACCCCCCACAACAACAACCACAGAAGAGTCGTTTTGGCGGTGGTGCTGGGTTAGCCATGGGAGCAGGTGCAGGTTTATTGGGAGGAATGATGCTTTCCAATGCAATTCATGATTCTGAGATGAATGCCTATGAGCAAGGTTACGATAATGGTTACGATAATGGCTTTGATAACGGCGGTGGCTTTGATGGTGGATTCTAACCACATTTTCATGTCATAGTCTTTTATTGTTGTCAAAATCTAATAAGGTACTAGCTTGTTTTGGAAAGGAGTTGAATATTTAGGAATCAATATATCATTAGATAGTGAAAGATCGTTTTTCGTAGTGTAAGATTGTGCTTTGAATTACGACATAGAGTTTAGCATAGAGTAATGACCGGAGATGAGGAGATACTACACCTCGAAAGTTAACACCGCTGCTAAAAAAAGCTCTGTGGACGTTTTCATTCTTTTGTTCAAGCAAGGCTGATTTAGTTTCGTCTTAATGATTCAAGCTCAAGAGGTGGTTTACATGTAAGTAGAACCTAAAATTTGAAAAACGAACAACAAAACCCTTATCGATTTTCAAAGAATTCAAAAAGGGAAACTTAAAATGAAATAGGTTCACATTATTCACTTTCTACCCAATAATCAATCTTGGATCATACTCACAAGCCAGACTCAGTCTCCGTTCCAACAACAAACATTAATAATCAAAATTAAACAGTAAAATATTAATACAAAAAGCTTTTTAAAAAAATTGTTTTCCTCAAATTTTCTATTATATCAAAATACTTGGAGACCACACATTTACACCCGTGCACCACAGCCAACCAATGAGATATTATTTCAAATCCTAATACTTCCAAAACCAATCAACCATGAAGTTCACTAGAGTGTTGAGACAAACAGAACAAGTTCTTGTTAGAGCTGCTTCCGGTTATCCGACCGGTTTGACCGGTTTGTACCAACATCCAAACCCTAGACCAGCCTTGATTTCCCTTTACAAGAATACTTTACAAGTCTTGGAGAAGGAGTTCCCAAAAGAGTCCGTATACAGACAATCCGTTGAGCTGATGACGAAAAACAGATTGAAGGTTGTTGAGGAGAATGAAATTACTGAAAAAATCGAGGCTCAAATCGGTGGTGGTTTGATTGAAGAGATTGTTGTTCAGGCCAGTGAGGAGTTACATTTAGCCAAGGAGTTGGGTAGTCTCAAGGTATGGGAAGAGTTAGAAGAGAAGCCTTTGGAAGACCAATGGGTTTACTTTGGTAAGAAAATATAGCATGGTTTCTTAGACCGGATTCTAGGTAATAAACAGTAGAAATAGGGTGATTGTAGTGAATGGGTGGTAGTTCTTGTTGGAGTAAGTAGATTTTAACGGTATTACGGTTGATAAGCTATAAGATCTTTGTAGAAGTTATGCTTTACATATTTTGTATTTCGATACGATTATGCTAGGGTCTCCTTACTTTTAGATAATGAATAGACTATCTATTTTAATCGATGAACTTGATAAAATCAAATCAGTAATTCAAGATTCTGTTCCGATTCAACGGAAATGTGATTTAAGTTAGCGCCTTATTCCAATTGCTCTCCTTCTAGTCAATCTACTATCAACTATTATTAATCATTTATTGTACGCGTTTAACGCTCAGTTACTATTCAAAAAAAAAGTGAGTTCTCCTAAAGAAGAAATTCCTTAAAACACACTAACAACAACTGCTCTTCAAATTAAAACCCTGTTGGGAAACATCTACGTTGCCCGTAGACAGCTTGGGTTCAGTCTCAACATGGTTTTTCTGGATAACAGACGCTAATTCATAGAAAATAGAGTCGACATTAGCATTGGTCTTAGCGGATGCTTCCAAGAATGGAACACCCAACTTGTTAGCCATTTGGGTACCTTGCTCGTAAGATACCTGTCTATTCTCTTCGTCGTCACTTTTGTTACCAACCAAGAAAATCTGAGCGTCGTCGTTAGCATGCTCAGTAACAGTTTTGTGCCAGGTCTCGACATTTTCAAAAGTACGAGCATCTGTCACGTCGTAGATCAAAACAATACCCATGGCACCACGGTAATAAGCAGTGGTGATAGTTCTGAACCGCTCCTGACCAGCAGTGTCCCAAACTTGCAACTTAATTTTCTTTCCGTTGCTTTCAATGGTTCTAATTTTGAAGTCAATCCCGATGGTGGTGATAAACGAAGGGTTAAACTTATCTTCCACAAAACGTAACAACAAACAAGACTTTCCTACACCGGAGTCACCCACGAGGAGCAACTTCATAATCATGTCATATGATCTTGATGGGGCACTCATTATATTGAATTTGTTTGGTTTAGTGAAGGTGGATTTGACTAGGGGTAAGAGGAGAGTAGAGCGATGCAGAAGAACGGCGAATCACTGAATTAAATCAACTAGTACTCTTCAAACCAGATATGCGGTCAAGACACGTTTCTTTATATGTCGAAGGAGGTTTTATTTCTGCAAAACCAGTCAATGTGGCGATAGACGGATCGGTGCTAGCGGAGATGTTGTTCAGATATCTGTACTGCGTACGAGTAGATCGAGGTACCGAAAGGAACCGAGTACATGGCAAATTAAAAAGGAGAGGAGAATTAATGGTTGATGGATTTAATAATTTGGTAATTATTATTTTGTTTGAGTTTATTTTCGAGCTTTTTGTGTGTTTTCTGGTTCCGCTGTTGTCTGTTAGTGTGTTTTGATTACCATTCTATTTACGTGAATATGGGAACAGATCAAAGATGATTATATGAGGGGGGGGGGGATGGAGGAAGAGGGGAGATAATAGTAATTTGAATTTGTTTGATCAATTTGGAAAAGCTTTTTCTTTTCGTTTGCTCACCCTGAACTATTATACTAACAAAAGGTAAAGTTTTCATGACTATAAGAGCTAGGAAAAAGAAAAATTATGGGAACTCAATGAATTGATATTTGGAAATTTTATAAAGATTTTTATTTTGTAACGTCTTCTGATAATAGCGACCAGGAAATTTGTCTTGGTGTTCTCTTAAATTGCAAACAACAGAAACAGAACTATATTCAATGCGGTAATACATAATTCTGTTAAACCCAATGAATCAGACTCCCTTCATACAAATCGACCTGAATAATTTCCTCTCCATCGCCCTACATATTGTGGAACCCTGTTTGTGGTAATCTGATCTCATAAGATCAGGAACATCAACTACAACCATTTTCTTACAATCTATCTTCTTGATTATCTATCTATACATGACCTACCTACAAAAAGATCTCGGCATTAATTTCAACAGAAGATGCAGCGTATGGAATCTCAAAACTACTCATGACCTCTGGATGTAAAACACCAATGGCTCCAATATGTTGCACCTCAGCGTTCTCCGAGGCTCTGAAAAACACTTTAGCACCTCTTCCTGGGAAGAATGTGGCATTGTCGGTATCCTCTTCTATCCAGTAACCTCTCTTGTTCATGGACTTAGCATCCTCAAGCCAAGGAGTTCTCATGGTTTGCATGATCTTTCCTAATAAACCTTGGACGTACTCAAAACCAGAAGTTTTTCCGGCGTAAATGGCACACCAGTTTCTTCTGTTGAACGCTCTTCTCTCCAACTCAGGGTTCTTCAACACAATGTCACCACACTCAAACACTTTAATAGGCAAAGAGTGCTTTCTGTTTTCTTTGATGGTTTTGAGAATACCTGGAATCAAAGTGGTCCGCACAACTTGGTACTCAATCGTCTTAGGGTTAGCTAAGCTCACAGCTTGAGTACCATCATCTTTTTGTCTCAAGAACTTGAAATTTTCATCGTGAGAGCACAAAGTCAAAGGCAAAACCTCCAAGTATCCTGCTTGAGCGGAGGCAATACGGAGAATGTCTCCAACCTTATTAATTGGCAAAGGAGCTGCCACAAGCGAGTCACTTTGGGCCTTGGTTTTCTTTAAGTTATTGAAACCGTAACCAATTGCAGCGTCCTCCATGATGTCACATTGATGTAAAACATCTGATCTAGTGATTGGAACGCTGACATCTAGAATCTTGTCGTTTTTTGGTTCGGCTTTCAACGACATTCTTTGCAACAACTTGGAAATCTCAGCGCCGGAGTATTGCAAACCCAAACAAGAGTTGATGTAGTCAATTTCAGCCTCAAACTTTCTAGGTTCGATGTTAGGACTGACTCTATCTTGACCATTATGGCTGGAGACTATTTCAATTGGCTCAATCTCGAATTTGGTTTTCGAGTAAGCAGAAAACATTGCAACCATTTGGTTGATCACAAGATCCGTTTTGGTCTTGTCGGTACCTGTGACCTCAATGAAAATGTTTTGAGTGTCCAAGGTGATCTTCGAATGGTTAGAGTTAATAATTGGAGGCAAAGAACAAACAGTTCTCTTCAGATCAAAGATGACTGGATAAACTGGAGAGTCACGGATAATGTGTAAGTACTTACCCAAATTCTTATCCTTTTCGTAGAATTCCATGAGTTGTGTACCGTCCATATTTTGAGTTTGGTTCAAAGGAGTAAATTTGATATCCTTAGGAGCCAAAGCTTCGTAAGTGAATGGGGGAGTTAAAGTGTCCAAATCATGAGTTCCAATGGCCACCAAAGTTCTGTTACGACACAAGTTGGTGTGCAACTTGTCCTGCAAGGCAATGAAAGAAGCATAACGTCTTTCGTCAAATTGAACACCTTTCAAAATAGCACCTGCTGCATATGGACGGATTTGTTCAGTGGATTTATCAATGGTCATCTTGACAGTTGGGACTTTAGGGTTCAAGGTGAAATTAGGACTTTCGGCTCTTCCCAAGAATTCATTCAAAGCTTGAGCAATACCTTCAATACATAACATATCGTATCTGTTGGCGGGAATCTCGATTTTTAACTGGGGTCTCTCGTCTCCCACACAGTCATCGGTGGTGTCCTCGTCCAACTCAATACCGAAGTCGAAACATAATTCATCGAATTCTTGAGTCGTGTACGATCTGCCCAAAAGCTCATAGAGATCGGCTTTGTCGACCGGGATAGTAGGCATTTTTGCAGATGAAGGTTGTGATTTGAGGTTGGTTTGGGGTGGAAAATATGGGAACAAAAAAATGGTTGGTATTAGTGACTAGAATTACGCTGCGTAGGTTCAATGTGGGCGTACGTTTCAGTCCAGATAAGAAAAATGAGGAAATTGACAAAATGTGGTATAATTTAATTTTATTTTAGATATTTCTTCCTCTTTTCATTATTCTAGTTCAAATTTGGTTTTTCTCTTGGTGTTTGAGGTGCTATTTTGTGTACCTTGGGTAGTAATGAAGCACAGTTAGTGGGTAATTAGAAGGGCAGGAAATTCGAATTTGTTTGAATTGTTTATATACATTGAAACTTGGACTTCTAAAAAGATAGAGTTTAGTGACCATTGTGGGTTTTGATGTGCTCACGACGGCGGGTTTCACCCATCTCTTTCAAGTTTATTAATCTACAAAGCTGAAATTCAATGTTTATGCAAATACTTGAACTACCAGAGATATCAGAATAGTCTTATTTCAATTGCTTGAATGAACTGTTTTAAAAAAGAATCAACTAAGCATAATCTAACCTCACATCACAAATAATGAGGGTTTCAGTTTACTTTGTCCCCAAATCCAGCTCAAATAAAACCTCGCCCTTTCCTTTCTCACGATTCTCGGAATTCTGCACCTGTTCAATTTCCGTCCCGAGCGCTTCAATATCCTTTACCTCTTGCATTAAAGCACCGACATCAAACATGGTCTGGGCCTCATTTGACTGCAGAGTGCGGCTCGTTCCAGTCGTCTGAATATACTCTTCAAACTCGGGGGCCTTGTGCTGCGAAGATTTTGCCTCTTCCTCATTATCCTTTGGCTTTTCGTCATAAACGTCCCACCAGTTCTTCTGTTTGGGCCGAAACCAATTTTTCCATGATTTCTCTTTAGTCATTTCTTGTTCTCGTTCCTGCTCCATTTTTGCTCTGGCCTCATCGAACTCACTAAGCAATTTTCTTTGTCTTTCACGTTGCTCAAGGTCGGGTTCTTCGATTTCAGAGAACTCCTCGCTTAGAACCTCCCAATCAAGTGCCTTCAAAATTGATGGAATAGCCTTTCTGTAAGACATGTGACCATCCACAAACTCTGTGCAATCAAAATTTTCAACGCCCGGGATGTTATCAATGGGTGCAATGCCTGCGACACTTTGAAGTCCACCGCCAGTAGCACGGAACAAATATCCCAAAATCCAGTCGTTTCGAATATATCCATTGATGAACTTCCCACTAACAACAGACCTTGCAAGTGTTATTTGGTCATATTTGACACTCATTGGGTTACCCAAAAGAATCACGTTTTCTATGAGTCCAAAACCTCCGCGGTTGGCCAACTCAATGAGACATGAGTAAATGAGGCGCAGACCCAAAGAGAACCCAACTAATGTGATTGGACGAACACCCAAATTACCCAGAATCAATGTGTCGGCCAAAATCTTTCCTGCTTTCCATGCACGATCGAGAGAAACATTCCATGGATTATCTAATAAATAAGATAATTTCGACAATGCCATTGGAAGTTGGATGGCCGACATAAGCGCGGTCAACATGGTGGCACCCAAAATTTGTTGGATAGAAGTACTCAAGGCTTCTGAGGCCAAGATACCAATCGTTTGACCCATCGACTTCAACATCTCGGGTTCCCACAAAAGCGAAAACATGTCTCCCATGACGGGGTCAACAGTAGAGAAGGGAAGACGAACATCATCCATCTCACCATTCATCCAACCAGAGACTGTGACAATCAAGTTGGAGCGCTTGTTATTGTGCAAAGGCTTCATTTCAAAGATCTCAACGTCTCCCAGTCTACGAGCTCCAGCTTTGTTGCCTACTCGAGCACCTATTGCTACACCTCCTGTGGTAATGGCCACACTTCCACCGACTCCAGCGAGAAAACCACCTGTCCCTGTAATTCCTACCGTCGTAAGTCCTGCTGCAAGACCAGCACCAATGACAGGAGCTAGCAATCCAGCAGACAAGCCAATAGCGAGTGAGCCACCAAGAGTAGCAAGTCCAACGTATGCCAAACGCCGTTTTCTGTTTTTCTTGATATGTCTTTCAATAAACAGGCGATCGCGCAACTTTTCATCCTTATTTTCAATAGTTTTATTACTGGTATCCATTTCCAAGCACTCAATAAGTCTTCTCTCAAATTGCCTTACTTCAAGCTGTGCAATTTGGAGTTCCTTTGCGAAGCGGAACAATAAAGCCCGCGACCGACTGTCATAGTAGCCATCACTGACAAGTAGAAGGAATAAGTCACAGAGCAAAACCCAGCGGAGATCAAATCCTGGAATGGCTTTTTCCAAAGCGGCATTGCGAAGATCTGTGGAAAGAAGCGACTTGACTAGATCATCAACTTGAAGCCCATGTCTACTAAGCTGTTCAATCATGATCGCTTCTTCTTTACTAATTTGAAGGTGATCAATGATTTTCGACATTATATACATTGTCCAGTTAGCAAAATTTTTTTGACTCGCGGCCAACTTTTTTACCACAGCATTGTTCGTTCGCTGATTGAGAAGCGCTAAATCTGTGGCCATTTCCACAGTTAATAACTTAATGATACCCACATACGCAAAAGTCTGAGAGTCTTTGAGCATACCCTTAGTTCCAGCTAGGGTTTCATCGGAATCAATTGCTTCATCAATTTTATCAAGTTCATCGTCACTACTTAGATCTTCATTCTCAGCATATTTTTTAGCGGTAGCTGAATCAGAATAATTTTCGTTTTTGTGATGTTCCTGGCCAGAATGTCTTCCACTTTCAGGCTTCGTATGGCTTTCAAAAAGAAAGTCAGTCTTCTTATCTAACTCAGCGTATTTATTCAATTGTTCTTCCGTATCAATTTTTGTGTATCCACGCATCTGATTATTAAAAGATTCAAAACCGTTGTCTCTTTCAAATTCAAGATTGCCCACTTCATCGTAATAGTTGTCTTTGGTTACTTTCTCCATTGGTTTCCAGCCACTTTCGTCAGCAGCAAAGAAATCACCACTTCCAGCCGAAAGATGGCGACTTTTCGACGCAGTTCGGTTAAAAGCCGGATGTAACTCTCCTGTGACCGCGTCATCTATAGCATTAGAAGGGTTAGAGGGGACGTTCTTTGGAGAAGAGATATGAACCGTCTTTAGAACAGTTTCCAGAAGATTACCATGACTCATATTGAATTCTACGTATGATTGGTCAGCTTCAATACCCAGATGGTTACTTTCGCCATAGATTTGATTGGGTTCACAGTCTTCTTTTGTACTATGTTCAACCTTCTCCTTCGGTGAATGACTCGATTGAGAAACTGTAGGCGAGAGCTCATAACCAGATTCTTTTGATTCAGTGTCATTTATATTATATGTTGGGAGTGACGGTAGTTGAGCCAATGAGGTTTTGGTTTGGTAACCATCATGAGTATCTCTAGCAATCGCTCGTTCAAAGTCCGAATCCGCCCACGATGCCATTGTACTAGTATTCAGTGAAATTAACTTCTTTTATGAATGAAGGAAAAGTAATTACTTGTTGGATTGGGGAGTATTTCGTTGGAGTTTCAGATTGATAGTCACTATGTTGAGCAGTTTAGAGTCAAGGGGATGTTGACTGAACAAGATGGCACAGAAAATAGAGATATATTGGATGTGGCAGCTTCAGACAATCCACAGAATTGTTTTGACTAGTTTTGATAAAATTTCAATTGGTTTAGTTCCTTTTCGGTAAGGAAGAGTTTAAGTAGTAAAATGCGACTCCACATTCCACAATCTTACAGACCATTAATCGAATCGTCCAAAAAACAATGAAATTTTAATAAATGAGGCAATTCACTTACAGATTCAAGCACTTCTTTAAAGGGAATCCTTCTGTTTTTAAACTTGTCCTGGCTGATCACTTGGAACTCAAGAGTCTTTGCTAAACACAATCAAACCAAAGAGACCTTTGAATTCAGAAGACTCTGAAACAATGAACCTAAGAATCTTATTGAAATAGGATCCGTTAGCCTTTTACAATTTTGAAGCTAAACTATTCAAAAACTAAGATATAAATCACACTACACTCTACATTTGTTTGCAACATGGTTTTACTCAAACGATAACTAGCCACATGGCCTTCGCAGAGTACAGGAATATGTTGCTACGAATCACTTGGCCGAGCTACAACCAATCTATCATGTTGCCATGATTTCATGGTGAGCTCAAGACCGACCCGCTTACTCTACAGTCTGTCGACGGAGCTACTCCGTCCAATAAACCTAGAAAGGATTGGCGTATGCATAACAAACTATAGCCTGACAAGTACCTAGGAATCCTCAGAGACATCCGCTCAACCCCTTTCGGAGGACCAATTGCCCTTAAGGACCCTTTATAGCGATAATGCCAGTGGTCTTGCGACCTGCTATAAACTTATCAGAGACTCACGCATTGAACTTGCTTCTCGAGCGCCGATCTGCTAGGCACCTCTCCACAGCTATGACGATGCAACCGCGAAGGTTTAACACCATCATGTACTGGGATTAGACCCTAACACAGACTGATGGGATTAAGTGAAAAATAATGGGGCGCGATCCATCGATTATATACTTCAAGATTTTGGTCGTGCTCGAACCACAAAAATATCAATCTGTGTGCAGGTCCAAAACAATCGTTCTGACTCGCGATGATCATCACCAATTAACTAGGGCTTTAGATAGAAGTTATGAGATAGAATTTCGAAGATAGAATCAAAAACAACCGAAAGAAAAAAGAATACGCTTCAACTAGTCAAAATAAATCGAATTGATGAGTTTAAGAGAAAAATCTACGAAAGGTGCTGCCAAAACCGGCACCAAAGTGGCACCTCCCAAAACTAATGATTCCATTCCAGCTACTCACCCAGACACATATTCCACCGGAAAAGTCATTGATCTCTTTCTAGAATGTTTCAAATTCATCCTTGCCTCGGAGGAACTACCTAACATGGTCCAAATGGTCAAAGGCGAGCTCTTCAACCGGAATTACTTGGAGGCTTTCAACTCAGAAGATAAACGATTAGCATATGTAGCAAGATGGGTGCCAGCGCGGGCGTTGGCCTATGCATCGCTCTTTGCGTCATTGAAGGATGTTTTGAAGATGTTCCAGGACCCCACAGAGCAAAGACGGGTGTTGTGTGTCGGCGGTGGTGCTTCTTCTGAGGTGGTGGGTCTAGCGTCTTTATTCAGTGGCATTAAGCTGAAGGATGGTAGTTCTCAGTCAAGTTTACAAGTTGATGTTATTGACATAGCAGACTGGACGTCGATTGTGGCAAAAATCTCGCTGTTTGTTTCGCAGAACTGGCTCTATGACGGTTCTGCATTTTCTTCAAACTTCATCTGTGGTGATGTATTAGCGTTGAGCGCAGATGAGATGCATTTAACACAGCAGGACTTGATTTCGCTTCTCTTTACCACAAACGAGTTATTCTGCGAAAAGAAAACTGAAACAATTCGCTTTCTTCAACTTTTGTCGAAGTTTTGTAAGAAGGGCTCTTACTTACTCATTGCCGAGTCTGCGGGTTCTTACTCTCACATAACCGTTGGTCTGAAACAATTTCCCGTGCAATTTTTAATTGATACGATCCTTGTTGGAAAGCCAAGTGAAAAGAATGGCGCTTGGGAGATTGTACAGCTGAGCGAAAGTTGTTGGTACAGAGTTGATGAGAGGGAAACAACCAGGTATCCCGTGAAATTGGAGAATATGCGGTTCTTTTATAGACTTTATAAGAAAAAGTAATTTAATGACATTTTAGATGATTAAAGATGTTGTAATCTAGCCATTGTCTTAAAACCTAGTATAAAAAACGATTAAAGTGTAAGTTTTCCGAGATCCTGCTCTAAATTCTTTTCATCTTCATTCTCTTTGATTGCTTCAGCGACCTTTTTCGCCGTATTCTCTGCAGCCGTTAACTCAGTTCCCTCTGTAGCTCTAACGGGCTCACTCAACGCATCTTCGTATACCAGAGAGTTCACCAGCTCTTTACTTTCATTAGTAGGTATCGGCTCATTGATTGATTTAGTTTTTTCGTCGAACTTTATGCGCTCTTTCATAATAATATCGTCTAATTCCAGTCCCCATCCAAGTAAATCGGCAATCACGGCGGCAATTTCGTCACAAGATTTTTTCATGACTATATCACTTTTCCTCTTGTTCAATTTAAAATCACCAACCACCTCATTGTTGATGAGCACTCTTAATGCTGTCTTCGGACACTCTGAGGGTAAACCAGCAAAAGGATATACGGTTAATGACGTTCCAGCTACGATAGCCACATCTATTGCAGCTGAATCTTCATCCCAAGAGTCGAAAAACTCCACAGGCAAACCTTCGCCAAAGAAAACAATGTCTGGCTTTACGTAGCCTTTGCAGTTTCCACACGTAGGAATACCATCATTTACAGACTTATCTTGCATTTGCGCCTTTAACAGCTCAGGTGAAATCCGCTCGTTACATTCTATACAGTGATTGTCTGCAAAAGAACCGTGAGCGGCGATGATTTTGTTTGCGTCTACGCCAGCCAAGTGCTCTAAAGTGTCGATGTTTTGAGTGTAGATTCTATGCAACAAGTCCTTTTCTTGGAACAAACGAAGCAAAAAATGAAACTTGGATGGGAAGAACTTCCCCGGGTAAAGCTCCTCGCATAGCGTATAGAATGCTTTGGGATCGTCTCGAAAGTACTCAATGTCAAAGACAGCCTCCGGATAGGGAAGTTTGAGTCGTTCCAATTGAGCATAGAGACCGGTTTTCGGACTTCTGAAGTCGGGAATCCCACATGATGTTGATACACCTGCGCCTAAGAAAAAGACAGCCTTTTTACCTTGTTGGAGCGCATCCACCAATGGCTTCAATTTCTTCTCCATTGTTAAGCGATAAGGATAAGAGAGTAATAAGAAAAGGATATGACCCAGATCAGAAATACTTTCAGCTGCCAAGTAGTAGAAATAAAAGAGAAAGGAATTTGGGTACCAATTTATCTATTTCGTGGAAAAATAGTAGTTGTATCTTGTTGGCATCAGATCAAGTGAACCTCAACCAAAGATTGGGTATCGAAAGAACCCTAATTGAAGAATTTTTTTCAATGACAAAACAGAATTAAATTAGTTTTGTTTTCTAAACTATTTTTTTTAAAAAAAATTTATACGCTTGCTTTCATGTGGCTCTCTGCACATTGATAAGCACGAGAGTAAGTGGAAATTTCCAACTTCAAAGTTATCAATGAAAGTACGTACTTAAGCCTCAAAAATCGTCTCCAAATGTAAAAAGGATATCCAACTAACACCAAGCAACGTATAACAGCTTTAGATCTTAGCATTTTGACGGCTGAGTTCAAAGATGCGTTCTTAAACTATAGGTTGCAAAATATCTACAATGTGGCCACCTCCAACAGACAGTACGTACTTAAGTTTGCCATTCCTGACTCCAAACAACTTGTGGTAGTAGATTGTGGAAATAAAATCCATTTAACCGATTTTGAGCGGCCAATGGCGCCTGCCCCTTCCTCTTTTGTTTCAAAGTTGAGGAAGCACTTGAAGAGTAGACGTCTTAGTGGCATCAAACAAGTTGGAAATGATCGAATTCTTGTGTTTCAATTTTCAGATGGTGAGTTTTACCTTGTTTTTGAGTTTTTCTCAGCCGGAAATGTACTTCTATTGGATAAAGAATTCAAGATCCTTGCTCTCCAACGGTTGGTTAAGGATCTTGGGCCTGAAAATGCATCATATGCTACTAACGAAAAATATCTTGCATTCGACAGTCTTCTTTTTAGTGCTGAAGGAACAACCTTGGAAAATGAGTTGTCGTGTGACTTTACTGAACACCAAGTTCTCGAATGGACGAATGCACAGAAACAGAAACTAAGCGAAAGCTCAGAAAAGACTAAAAAAGTGTATTCCTTGCATAAACTTTTATTTGTAAATGCCAGTTACTTATCCAATGATTTGATTCTCAAGACCCTTCTGGATAAGAAGATCGACCACGCCAGAAGCTGCTTGGACCTAGAAAACGATTCGGAGCTCTTATCATCTGCGGTTATTGCATTGAATGAGACGAAGCAGCGCTATATTCAACTACTTGAGCTGGGCGCAAACGGAAAAACTGTAGGCTATATTTTCGAGAAGAAGAACCCCTTGTACAAATCTACAAACGACGATTCGCTTGAGTACGTTTACGAGGAGTTTCATCCGTTCATGCCATTCAAAAAACCAGGAAATCACCGCTTTCTGCCGGTTGAAGGTTACAATAAAACCATTGATCAGTTTTTCTCCACGATTGAGTCTACGAAACACTCTTTGCGAATTGAGCAACAAAAGCAGCATGCTCAAAAACGTTTAGACAACGCTAAAAACGAAAGAGACAAACAGATTGAGCTGCTTGTCAATCAACAAGAGGCTAATGAAAGAAAGGGTGAAGCTATCTTATATTATGCTGAGCAAGTCGAGGCTTGTTCTGAGTACGTCAATGACATGCTTAAAAAGCAAATGGACTGGACCGATATTGAGAATGTAATCAAATTTGACGCTGAGAAGAAGCGCCCTGAAGCTTTGGCGATCAAGTTGCCCTTACGTTTGGAAAAAAACCTCATTAAGCTATCATTGATAGATCCATCTAAAGTTGATGATGATTCTCTTTTTGAGAATAGCGACAACAATCCTGAATCTGCCTCTCAGTCATCATCTGAGTCGGAGTCTGACTCAGAAAGTGATGTCTCTGATTCAGATTACGATTCGGATGACTCGCTAGTGAAAAAGCCGCTGAAACCTTCGGGAAAAGCCCCTAAGAAAGTGCTACCAACACTCAATGTAGACATTGACCTCACACAGTCTGCCTTTGCCAATGCTAGTCTCTACTTCGGTCAAAAGAAGGAGGCATCCAGTAAACAGGCTAAAGTGGAGAAAAACTCCAACATGGCAATGAGAAACGCCGAGAAAAGAGTAGAGCGAGACTTGGCTAAGAAGTTGAAAAACGAGGTCGATGCTCTTAAGACCATTCGCCATAAGTATTGGTTCGAAAAGTATTTTTGGTTTGTATCCAGCGAGGGATACTTATGTCTTGCTGGGCGGGATGAGATTCAAACTGACATGATCTATTATCGTCATTTCGGAGACGACGGCTACTTCGTGTCGTCTGATATCGAAGGATCGCTTAAAGTATTTATTCTCAATCCATTTCCACATGAGGACATTTCACCAACGACACTTTTCCAGGCCGGAGTTTTTGCACTTCTGACATCTGTAGCATGGAACTCAAAGGCCAGCTCCTCCGCGTGGTGGTTAAAGGGTAAGGATGTAACAAAGAAAGAGTTTGACGGATCTCTTTTGGGACCGGGACGAATTGCTTACAAGGCAGAAAGAAACTATATGCCACCCGCACAACTAGTGATGGGTTTTGGATTCTACTGGCTTGGCGACGAAGACACTGCCAAGAGACACACAGAAGCAAGAATAAAGCGCCAGGAAGAGCACGGACTCAAGGTTAATGTCAGTCGTAAGAAGGCTGATTTGGAGGGGATTAACTTCGAAAACTTGAGTTTGAAAGATCTGAAAAAGGAACAAGAGAAGATTAAAGAAGTCACAGAAGAAGCAGGCGGTGAAGAATGCAGTGATTCAGAGGATGTAGAAGGTGATAATGGTGATTCAGAAAATGCATTGAGCGGAACTCCAACCCCTTCAGCGCCAACCAAAACTGTTCGTGGCAAGCGTGGAAAACTCAAGAAACAAAAGGCAAAGTATGCTGACCAAGATGAAGAAGAGAGAAAACTTCGTATTGAAGCCTTGGGAACTTTAAAGCAAATTGAAGCTCAACAAAAGCAGAAACTCGAGGAAAAACAAAAACAAATCGATGCTACGAAAAACAAATACAACCAACAACGAACTGCAGAACAGCGCGACCGTAAAGCAGAAGAACGTGAACTACAAAAATACCTCGATACAGATGAAGATGTCTTTGATGAGTCTTTCTTGTCCATGTTAGACTCATTAATTGCCAAGCCCTCCAAAGACGATACAATTGCAACCGCAGTTCCAGTTTTTGCACCCTGGGCCGCATTAGCCAAATTTAAGTATAAGGTGAAAGTTCAGCCCGGAATGGGCAAAAAGGGTAAGAGTCTTACCGAAGCCTACGACTATTTTAGCAAAAGGAAAGTTGACGTTTCTAAAGAAGATGCAGATGAAGACTGGCCCGAGGAGCATACAATCATCAACAATTTGGCGTCTGCAGATGCAATTGGTTCTTTAACGGTTTCTAAATTAAAGATGATGTTGCCTGCACTGGGCAATGGCAACGGCGGAAAGAAAAGTATGAAAAAGGGAAAGCGCTAAAAGATGTTGCCAGAAACATGCCTATTATTTGTTATTTGAAATAAACTGCCCTGTTTAGGCCACAACTTGCAGGGCTGTTCTGCACAATGGTTCGCTCAACGTGTGCTGCTAATTTGACAGCTATAGGCGGTCTGCGTTAGTTAGGGCTCATAGTAGTTTCGTAGCTAACAGGACGATTCTAAGATCTTATATTAAAGTTTGTAATTATTTTCGCAAGATTTGAATTTTCTTGATCGTTTGAGTAAAAAACATGATTTCGGAGGTTATAATTGGCATTTGTTTCATTACTTTATGGATCTGTAAGTAAGGCGCCTTTGATCTGGAAAGTTGCATCTGCAGGAATTATCGGAATTAAAGTGCTAAAGGAAATAAAAGGTTCCGGATGTTTTTCTATTGAGTTGCGCTTTCAAAGTAATAAAGTTTAATTGGATGCTTATGTATGTCCAATCCTTGTGTCAGTTCAATTGCATCTATATTAGCCGCCGCACCTTTCACCCTTCAGGGTACCCTTCAACTTTGATTATTTGGGAAATCCATAAACCTTGGACAATTCGTGGGTTAATTGCAAGTCAAGTATTCAATTGATTCAGAGAACAATCTCCCTTGTACCTACATCAGTGGGTTCTCGTAATCACCGCTGAAAAAAGGCATTCAAAAGCATTACAAGTAAAGGCAATAAAATAAAAAGGAACGGCCCTGAATCGGACTATTGTTGAGAACTTTGCGAGCTCTTGACTCGCCCCTAATTATTTTTCACTCCGAACATCGCTGTATTAGCACACACTTATTCCGCCGTTTGGTTAATTACCCCTGTACATATTAAGGTTGCATACACTCGATGTATAATTTACTCAATTGAGCTAGAAAAGCCCAGAAACGGCCATTTAAAAAATGCTTGGAGGTCTAATCTTCATGATTTGACACATCTTGGCAGGGGAACTCGACAACAGATCAGAAAACGTTTGATTGAAAACTCCAATTTCTTGTAAACCTTCAATCTTTTTTCTTCAAGAAACTCCAATCATCTTATTTTTTATCTAAAATCTTCAAACCACCCACGTGTAGATGGCTTTTGTCAAATGCATTTGCAATATCCTTCATAAGCAGGACCATCGGTAGGGTGCAGAATTAAATTACCTTATACTATCTGCAGTACTGGCTGCAAAGGTTTAAATTATTAACCAAATTCAAGTCAGGACCGAGTATAAATAAGGGAATGATGCTGCTTCAAAAGTAAAGATTTTTTTTCTAGCAAGTTCAATTGAATTCTCAACAATGGTTGCCATCTCCAAGCTCTTGAACAACGGTCTTCTCCTTGCTGGTCAATCAGTCTTCAGAGACTTGGCTACTCCAGAACAAGCTTCTGTCGAGTCCTACAACTACGTTAGATTCTTGGGTGGTGCTGGTCCTTACGTTCAACACCCAGGTTACGGTCTTTCTACCGATGTTCCTGAACAATGTACTTTGGAGCAGGTTCACTTGATGTCTAGACACGGTGAGAGATACCCATCCACCAATGTTGGTCAAAAGCTCGAGGCCATCTACAAGAAGGTTAAGAACTACAACCAGACTTTCAAAGGTGACTTGGCTTTCTTCAACGATTACACCTTCTTCGTTCCTGACCAAGCATTGTACGAGAAGGAGACCACTTCCATGAACTCCGAGGGTACTTTCGCTGGTACCAACAACGCTATGAGACACGGTGCTTCTTTCAGAGCTAAGTACCAATCTTTGTTCAACTCTTCTACTGAGACTCTTAACGTCTTCACTTCTAACTCTGGTAGATGTCACGTCACTGCCAAGTACTTCGCTCGTGGTTTCATGGGTGACGAGTATACCGAGAAGGATCCTAAGTACTACATTCTTGCTGAGGATGCTTCTTTGGGTGCCAACTCTTTGACCCCAAGAATTGGCTGTATCAACTACAACGAAAACGCCAACGACAAGATCGCTGCTCAATACAACACTTCTTTCTTGGACTCTGCCAGAACCAGAATTTTGAAGGAGAACAAGGACTTTAACTTGACCAGTGCCGACGTCAACAACCTCTTCGCTTGGTGTGCTTACGAGACCAACGTCAGAGGCAAGTCCCCAGTTTGTGACCTCTTCACCAACGAGGAGTTCGTTAAGTACTCTTACTCTCAAGACATTTCTAACTACTACAGTCATGCTGGTGGCCACAACTTGACCACTGTCATCGCTGCTCCTTACCTTAACGCAACCACCGCTTTCTTGAACGAGAAGGACCCCAAGTACAAGGTTCTCCTTGCTTTCACCCACGACACTGATGTTGAAATTTACTTTGCTGGTCTTGGTATCAACGCACCAAAGGAGCCAATCCCAACAAGCTACACTCCATTCCCATCTCCATACTCTCACGTTCAAGTTGTTCCTCAAGGTGCTAGACTTGTCACCGAGAAGTTGAGATGTGGTGGTGAATCTTATGTCAGAATCATTTCTAACGATGCTGTCATTCCAATCCCATCTTGTCAAGACGGCCCAGGTTTCTCTTGTAAGCTCTCTGACTACACCGCTTACGTCAACAAGAGAATTGCCAACACCGACTACAAGAATCAATGTAACATTGGCAACGCTCCAGACAAGGTCACTTTCTTGTGGGATTACGCTTCCAAGAACTACACTGCTGCTGACATCAACAAGTAAGCGCAGTTGTTATCACCTTATTCTCTTCATTCGTTCTAAAATTTCTACTTGCATTTGGTAAGTAATTCGAAATCTTTTTAATATACAAAATTTATTTGCATTGATGTAAGATGTTCCTTTACTTGTACATTCATAATGATTTGCTGTCTTGTTTGTAATTACAACTACCAGCATTAAGAATCAGGTCAAGACCGTGGAAGCAAAAATTTAGTGGTCTTAAATCGGAGTAAGTTTTCAAATGCCAAAAATGTTTCTCTCAATAGTAAGAACTACACAACCCCGATTGATCTTAATTTGTATTGTACAAGCTACGGAATTTGCTTTTAGCTGACAATCATTTCAATTTCAGCTTTCTAAGTCAAACGCGAGAAAATAATTATTGTTGAAAATTTTAAAGATTTCATCTGAGATGCCATAACATCCCCAACCCAATCTCGTTAGGCGTGTTTTCAGATGGCAGGACAATTTAACCGTTTGATATCAAATTCAAATGAACATAGAATACAAAAATACAATGAATTACCGGAAAACTAAATGCAAATAATTTGGGTCTTCTCTTCTAATTGATTTCAAAGGCTTTATACGTAGCCTCATATCATGAGTCCAAAAAACTTTACATTGAATGATGTGCCTTGAAATTCTAATATTTCGTAATAATGTTTCCAGCGCTTTTTTCAGATAAAAATAACAGGTCCCTTCTTTAGAAAAGTAATCTTTGATTTGATCTTAATCGAAGGTTAGCCAAACGTATTGTAAACGTAACTTTCCCCTGAAAGCCAATGTAATCTAGACTCGAAAAAATAAAACAATTTTCCAATTGGAACCCTTATTTGAATCCCTTATATGTTCTCTTCAATGCATGGAATAGTACTTGTAGTATGAGATAGCGACTCCCCAATGTGAAACGAACAATTCCTAATAACTTGACCCCAAATATATAAAAAAAAAATTACTTTTGCAAATTTCGACCAAATACAAAGAGGATGAGAATGATCCAAAGTCATAATTGACTAGTGACTTCTAATTCGATCTTCCATTGTATGTACTTGTGATAAGAAGTTGTTAGACAAGAAGTACATTAAAGATATTTATTTCAAAGTCTACAATAGGAATTGAACCTCAATTATAATCATGGTAATCATGTACTGATATTTTTTTCGACTTTTCTTACTACCGTGGCTTTTTGGGTACAAAGCGATTTGGCAGCTGTGCACTAATTTCATATTACACCACCTTATTATTTATCATAAATGTACGAAACAATGCCTAAA
>JAJMKW010000071.1:0-37697 GCA_030569455.1 Australozyma saccharicola | reverse complement strand
ACTGAGTAATGCAGTGGGAGACCATGTGTGAAATTGTGGTGCTGCAATCTTTTTTTCATTTTTGTCCTATGCTATTTAATTTAATTTGCTGTAGTCATGAATATGCTTCGAGAGGATGGCTCTTTCTGCACTTCCATACTGATTCCTAGAAGAGACGTTGCATATTTGAAACGCCTTTGTTTCTTTTTATATTTATGGACTTATTCGATCGGTCCTTGAAAGTATTTAACGGATTCAAATACAATTTGGGATTGTTAGCAGTGCTTTAGCAAAACTAGTCATGGCTTCCAATATAACGAACAAAAACAAAGAATGAAGTCAAATCCCTACACCTACCCCAAAACACTATATTAAATTAAAAGGCACCCAAAGAAATCCCCTCAAACTCTATCGTTCTATCTCTTTTCTCTCTCTTTTTGTTTTTCTCATCGGCTCCTGCATATAGACTAATGTTGCAGCCAATATACCCGATTCATCCAACACCAACACTGAACCACCTAAAGACGATCGTTTTGTTCTTTACAAAAGAGCCCTCCATTCTTTAAGCACTTTGAACGACCGTTTTCTCCTGCCCTTTTTTACCCAGTAACCAATTTATCATGGATTCAGACGACGAGCCAATTACCCTTTCGGCTCATGCCCTAGCGGCCCTCCAACAGTTCAAACAAGAAGAACAAACGAGAAAAGAAGACTTTGACAAGTTGTTCAAACAGCTGGAAGAACAATTTGAAAGAAGGAAGTTTTCCATTGACCAATTCAAAGAAGACTGGCAGCTTTCTCAGTTCTGGTACTCTGATGAGACATCGGACATTTTAGCAAAAGCACTTTTTGAAGGTGCAGACAAAGATACTGTTATTTGTATTGCAAGTGCACCCGCGGTTTATGCAGCTATCACAAGAATTCCAGAGGAAGAGCTCCCTACAACGCAGATCTACTTACTTGAGTATGACACACGGTTTGAAGTAATGGCTGGAAAAGAGCATTTCTTTAAATACGACTACAATACTCCAGACCAAGTTCCCGAATTGATCAGAAACAAATGTCATAGACTTCTCATTGACCCTCCATTTTTGGAGGTTGAGTGTCAGACCAAATCTGCACAAGCAGCACGGAATTTGATGGTAAAGGATGAAAACCAGATGACAGCTTCCGGAGATAAGTTGTGGAAGTTGGTTTCATGTACAGGTGAACGGATGCGGTACACCATCGCAGAGACTTATCCAGAGACCAAGCTTACATCATTTTTGCCTCAACATAAGAATGGATTGAGTAATGAGTTCCGCTGTTATGCATCATTTGAGTGTAGCCAATGGAAGTTTGACAGCAGTGTATAGGTGAGAAGGAGATTTTGAGAGGCAAGTTTGGTGGATTGTGATTAAGTGACAAATTACGATGAATGGGCGTCTAGGGGCGACAAGAGTGAATGGCCCCGCTATTCAATACGTATTAATCTTGCAATAAAGAGTGACAATTAACAGATAAATAACATAATTATTCAGATTATCTAGAAAAATACAAAGGTTTGTATGAATATCGAATGTGCCCTGGCGCCGAGCTTATTTGAACAACGACGACTGAAGATACTCCAGTGAAAAAAAGAAAAACAAAACCAATTATAGCAAATAAAATAAAAATAAAAACCTTAAATAAATTAAAAAAAAACCTCAACACTAAAGGAATTCCATATACTCAACTTACACCAATTAAACCAACAAACCACCTCCACCGAACCCAAAAAAAAACAAAATTCAATAAAAGGAAAAACCCTAAAAAAACCAAAAATATTACTCACCACCCCTTTATTCCAACTCCAAACAAATCACACCTCTTTTTCTGACCATGTGCTCTAGCCCTAACTAAATTACGCGGACGTGCCCTTACCAAAAACTCACCAACACCCACCCATGGAAAATTTTTAAGAACGAAAAAATTTTACTACAACAAAATGTCCTTTTCTGATTTCTCCAAGGTCGAAACCATCAAGTCTTTGAACGACTTCTTGGCTGACAAGTCTTACGTTGACGGGTATGTTTAAAAACGAATTCTAATTCCGATTCGGCTGTCATTTCTGCCCATCTCTTCCAGATCCCAAATTTTTTCCAATTTTTGAACTTTACAGTTTGGCAATTGAATCAATTGTTCAATTGGATGTTCTATTTCGAACTTTTCTTTCTCTTGTTGTTTTTCTCTTTTTGCTTTTCCTCTTTTACTCTCTCTTCTCCCATTTCTCTACCGTCTGTCATGATGATCATAATCTTTGGTCCGTGTTTATGAGGTGGCCTCAAGACCCACCGTATGAGTGACAAAGAAGATTTAAATAAAATCCCTGAACGCAGACAATCTTTTTTTTTTCTTTTTTTGGCTGGTATTTCACTGGTTTTGCCCTTCTGTTCTACAGTATACTAACATCTAAGTGCCGCTGCTACTCAAGCTGACGTTGCCGTCTACCAAGCCTTCCAAAAGTCTTACCCAGACTTCTCCAGATGGTTCAACCACATTGCCTCTTTCACTGAGGACTTCGCCTCTTTGCCAGCTGGTTCTGCTCCTTCTGCTCCTGCCGCTGCTGCTGCTGACGAGGAGGACGACGATGAGGACGTTGACTTGTTCGGTTCCGACGACGAGGTCGATGAGGAGGCTGAGAAGTTGAAGCAAGAAAGATTGGCCGAGTACGCCGCCAAGAAGGCTGCTAAGGGTCCAAAGCCTGCTGCTAAGTCTATCGTTACCTTGGATGTTAAGCCATGGGATGACGAGACCGACTTGGAGGAGTTGTTGGCTAACGTTAAGGCTATTGAGATGGACGGTTTGGTCTGGGGTGCTCACCAATGGATCCCTGTTGGTTTCGGTATCAAGAAGTTGCAAATCAACTTGGTTGTTGAGGATGCTAAGGTTTCCTTGGACGAGTTGCAATCTGCTATTGAGGAGGATGAGGACCACGTTCAATCCACCGACATTGCTGCTATGCAAAAGTTGTAAGATGTTGAAGGTTTTCTTTTGGATTGTATCCTTTTTGGTATCTGTTGTAGATCAATAAGAATTATTAAAAATGTATTGAAGTGTAGCTTTGGTTACTAAATCTGAATTTCTGTGTGTTATGGCTACAAGTCTGTTGGTTTGGTTTTTATACTATTAAGAGAAGCTCATGATGGAACCAGAAGGTTATGGCTATTCAACTTGGAGCAGAGAAAAATCATTCGAAGTTGAACATTCCATTGACTGATCATCGAATTAATCGTGGTCCTTTGCCTATGTTTATCAATTGATTGAGGTTTAATTCAGCATTAGAACCATATCATTCACATGGGCCATATCCAGCCCAAAGGAGATTTGAAAACTATAGCAAAGCACATTTATAATGGCAAATAATCCACTTGATCTTCTAACCAAATCCTTAACACTTCTTCTTGTGTGATACCTCGCTCCCAAACCTGCTCAACAATCCATCTTAACAGCATCAATGTTCCCATCTGCGCCGTCTCGTAAAGCTTAACCATATACTTATGTAACGCGCCTCTTTCGGCGCTACTTATGCACTCGCAACCAATTGCATAAACAGGCCACACCATCTGAGTAACTGTAGGTGACTCCGGTGGCATAGAGCCATAGATGTCAATGAACTCATTAACAGCAGCAGTGATTGCCATTTGTCTCTCTTCTGTTTTGAAAAGACGTAGTAAGGATACATAAACAGCAAGTGCCCAACATTGGGCTCCCTTTAATTGCAACGCGTAATCTTGTGAACTTTCATACTTCACATAATCTCTATAATTAATCAATTGACTCTTTACACGTTGTAATTCCGCCTCAAACCTTTCGTTGTCATCCATGTATCCCCTTTCTATCTCGTGGCGGAGGTAGCAAACCTCCAGCATTGCTTTGAAAATTTCACCCGGGCATCCCATCATTTCAAGCGTCAGAAAAGCGTCATTCACCGTCCCGTACCAGTCAGGACTACAATATGGGAGCCGGCAATCAGGCGAAACAATGGCGCTGACAGTGTCATACCAAGATAGTACTGAAACCAAACTAAGTTTGTTCTCGTTATCTTTGAGTGAGTCGTAGAATTCCTGGCGCTGACAAAGAGACGCGAACACCTTAAGTAAGTACCGTGCAAGTGACAGTTTACCTTTTTCTAAGACGGCGAAAAGAATATGCACATTTACAAGAACAATAATGACAAATGACCGAATATTCGCAGCTGTGGTGCCGTCATCTCCCAGCCCAGAGTCTGCAGATGAAATAGACTGAATTAAGTGGTTCATTGTGCTGTTTATATGTGCAATACCTTGTTTGTAATACTCGCTTCCACCTTCTCTACTTTCGTATATATGGATACAAGCTAAAGAGATGAAACAACTTCGAGCCACGTCAAAGTCACAATACCTCAAGGCCAAATCAGGCCATGGCGACCGAGGATGCGCATCTAGGAGCGGTAGAAGCTTTTTGAAAAAGTGTTTGAGCATTTTATTCTCTTCTTGATATGACATGTTAAGTGCGCTTTTTCGATTGCCACTAACATCGACCTGATTATCAAAAACATTACCTAGTCCAATTAATTTTGCGAGTTCCTTCGGGATCGGACTCTTATCCTCTGGTGATTCCATATTTGGACTGATTTCGGGTCCAAGACGTGTTCGAGGCGAGACTCCCTGTTCTAGATCCAGTGTGATGTCTGTTTTGATCCCGCTTTTCTTTTGAAGCCCGCTTTCCGATTTCAGTGTTGTGTCTGTCAATAGATCATCGAATAATAGGGTGAGTGGAGATCTTGCCGCATGTTCACCGAAGTTGAAATTGGGAGTACTGAAAAACAGGTCTATATTCTCTAAAATTTTGACATTAATTTCACTAGATTCATGCTCTGACTCTTCATTCGGCGGCATTTGCCGCATCTGCTGTATCTGTTGAGACAGTTGATTTTGGATTAAAGCCTTTGATTGGTTTGAGTGTTCCTGGGTTGGCGCCGGGATCGACAAAGGTTCATTTCGGTTCTTCGTGGTATCGGCAAGATCAGAATTTCCGGTGCTATCTCTTGTGGACGCATTTGAAATCGTACTGAGCGTCGTTTCCATCAGTGACGATGTATACATGGATGGAGTGCTTGAGACAGTCAAATTCTGGCGTTTGTGGCGCCTTTGGCTCGGAAAAACATCCTTCAGCACCTGGCCATCTGTGTTGAACGTAATGTTTATTTTGTAACCCAAGCATTGGCGATTGGTGGACGTACAATTGGTGCAAAATGGTTTTGTTTCATCACACTTACGATGACTGTTGTTAGCGGCAACGGAGAGGTCTAACTGGGGAAAATTTTGTAGACATACCGTTTCTTGCAAGTCCAGCAACCAGTGCGGACTCTTTTTATGCTCTTCATGGCGTTGGCGTTGTAGTTATTGGGAATACATTTTTCATATATAGATATATGATATTGAATGGTGTGTATATAGTGTGTTTCGCGGAAACACTTGCCTTATCGGGAATGTGGACCCCTATTGGGGAACATAATTGGAGATGAGAGTAGAAATTGATTAAAGTTCTTTGCTTTGCTTTCTTGTTTTTCTGGTTTCATTTCTTTTTTTTTTTTTGGAAGTTCAGGTGTATTTTCGCTGACCTCGACAGTAAGGAAAGTAGGGTCACATAAGCAATAGATATAACAACGAACAAGAACAAACAAACTTCATTTTCGGAAATGCATTACGGAGCTGTTCTTCTTTTCAATCAAGTACCCATTTTGTAATGACAAAAGAACTCAAAGGGTTTTCTCGCTTAATAGTACTGGCGCTGCGAAGAAACAGAAGATGTGGCCTCCAGAGCCGCCGACTGACCCTCTAAAGCCCTAGGAACAAAGTCAGGAACTGCAGAAACAGGTATTTTGCATCCCAAGGGCCATTTTGAGTCCGTGTGCACGTCCAGCCAATCAACAACAGTGTCAAATTTGATGTTATCGTTCTCCTTCTGCAACTTAAGCCTGAAAAGAATGAGTTGATCAAACAAATAATTCAAATCGTTAAGAACAACTCCAGAGGAGTCCAGAAACACGGATTTGTCGATCCGAAGAGACGTTATCGACTGCAAGTTGGAGATGTAGCGCTCATTTCTCTTTTCAGCAAGCTTATTTTTAATTCGAGAAACCAAATGGATCTTCGACAGTTTCTGAGCAGCTGTGTTCTTGCTTTGGATTGATAATAGTGCATAATTAACGAGCCCAAGTGCGTGCCCTAGCTTGTTCTTCTGATAGTGTTCAATTGATAGGAATAGAGCAGCATAAGACGAAGCATACTTTTCCAAAATCCCCAAATACGTAGACCAGTTATCGTAGTTGAGACCTAGAATAGCCACATTCTTGTTGTTGCTGCTTTGGGCATTGTGGCTGGACTTTTGCATGTCCTTAGTTAAGTTTTGACAGTTTTTGATCTCCTCCAAGACCCAAATTGCAACACGGCACAATACTCCATTATTGGAAGAATCAAAAGTGTCGCTAGCAGAAAAACACATCCGATTTAGCCACAGTGCCTTACACAAGAGCAGCATTTGAATCCCTACGTTACATACTTGATCTAAAATTATAAACACTTGCAGACTGAGAAGGGTATCGCCTACACAAACAGCTCTGAATTGGGCGCCAAACAGGCAGAGCCCAATTGCATTCTTGTAGTATGCAGAAACCGCTTTCCACTTCTGATCCAGACCTTCTAAGTCTGTTCCTTCAATGAGTTCATTAGCGAGCTCTGCTCCGAGACGCGTATACATGAAAGAAGCAGCAACAATAGCCACCAAGATTTCATTTGCCAAGGTCCATTTTCCGGATTTCCCAAGCTTTTCGGGCTTTATGTTCGTCCAGGGAACGGCAATTCCCAACTCGCATTTTTCGGCCGTATCTGCGAATACAGACACATCTTTGATTCCAGATTCGGCAGCTACAAAACTTAAGATACTCTCCAAATACTCTTGTAGCTTCATTACGTAGCGGACGCTCTCTGCGTGATGCGTTGGCGGCGACGCATCAATGGTGGCCCTGAGGGCGAGAATTTGAGGCGGAAGTTGCGAATTTTGGATATTTAAGGGGCGTAGAGCAGGTGGTGTATTCGGAAGGACAATCATGTTAAGTTTGTTAAAATTTGCCTTAGTTTTGGTGGAGATTTGGTAGTTAGTCTGTTTTGTGTAAGTGGTCCCAACTATGTGAGATAAGGGAACGGTGGATTGTGGGGGAAATGTGATTTTACGAATGAAATCTATTCACGATCTCAATTGAGTTTTTGGAACTGAAAGAAAACTTATTTGGAAAAATGGTAGTATTAATTTTAATTTTTCTGCTCATTCGTTTCTTGGAAGTGAACTTCTAAGAGCCTTCGAGCTCTCTTCAAGGAATAAATTCACATAACAATCAGAAATTGAATTAGAAAAATTCAATTAATAGACCATTACCCTTTCTTTTCAACATTAATTTGACTCTTTTTTAAGATAAATTGCCTTTTTTAGTGGTTTACCCCGGTTTTGGTTCTACCGAGGGTCCTGCTTACATAAGACAGCGACATGCATATTGCCGCCGCACAGGACGCGTTGGTTACGAACCAAAAATACCTAAAAGGATCCTTTAATATAAATCTTAAATCCGGAGATTCAAATATTAATATAAATACTTGTAAATCCATAAAATATCATACTACCGGTTTTTATTTAAACAAAATCGAACATAAGGCGAACCCAATTGAACGTTAACATAACTTTACCTTGTTTAAACTCAAAAAGCATAATATCTGATCCCAATACCCATCATACCATTCAGTAGGTCCCAAAAGAACTCTTACACTTGTATTTTTCCTCTAGATGACGAAAAAAATCACAATTCACTGTATATAGATCAAGTGAATCAATCTCTTAAGCCTAGAGCGGGACTCCATCTCCATATCTTTGTTCCCCGTCCAAAAAAGCGCAAGTCCATATCTTTAAAGCACAACTAAGGAGACTTGATCAACAAAGCGTACCTCTTTAAGAATAGACGGTCAATTTCATCAACTTCATACCCATACCCTTCAAAAAATTACCTGAAACATCGGAATCCTCATGCTCTTACACATTGCACTTGCCACACTTCTAGCGTCGTCATATGTGGCGGTAATTAGGATAAACGTTCCAGTTCTTCTTCGAGCCGCTGACAGGAACGA
Organism: Australozyma saccharicola; assembly: GCA_030569455.1. Classification (NCBI taxonomy): domain Eukaryota; kingdom Fungi; phylum Ascomycota; class Pichiomycetes; order Serinales; family Metschnikowiaceae; genus Australozyma; species Australozyma saccharicola. The sequence continues at coordinate 29,541 of JAJMKW010000071.1, read as the reverse complement.
ACCTGATGTGATTCGGTATCGAATGACCCGGGTCTCTCTTCTTTGTTTGGCAATCTTGGTCTTGCTCCCACCAACACTCGTTCATCTTTCAAAGACGGACATTCTCACAAAAGAAGACAATCTAAGTCTATTTTTTTATGGCTCTGTAACCGATGTTCTTCGTCAGTTTGGTTTAATTCCAGGCTTTTCCCAAAGCGGAAGTGTATACCTAGACTTTTACAATGTAATCCGTTCAATTGGACTCATGTGCCTGCTATACGTCGGGCCAATTATGCATTATGTTTATTCAGAGCGGCAAAATATACGGAACGACTTTTTCTTTTCGTTTAACGTCTTGACAGGCGTCAGAGACCATATCTTTGCTCCTGTGACAGAAGAATTCGTATATAGAGCTGCGGTGGTAGCGACTCTTAAGCCAGTGCTTACGAACAGTAGTATTATCAAATGGCTGCCTTTTCTTTTTGGTGTAGCACATGCTCACCATGGTTTCCAGCTCTTTTATGTGGAGGGACATCTGTTGGAACATAGTTTACTTCATGTGATGGCGCAATTGGCATATACGACTGTTTTTGGACTATTTGCTAATAAGATTTATTTGGCAACGCAATGCAATTTGTTGTGTGTGATTGTCGTGCATGGAATATGTAATTTGATGGGATTTCCATCCCTAGATTTTAGGCAAACGTATCCTAAATGGTTTTGGGTTTATTGCGGGATGTTGCTAGTGGGAATTTATTTATTCTTTGATCAGTTATCTGAGTTCTGACCTCTTTGAATTGTATATATGGTCTGAGGGAATGAAAATGACAAGGATGTCAGTGCAATTGATCGGACGTAGAACTACCTACTATTTATCAATCCAAAAGGTAATAGTAGAAATCGAATATCCACCCCATTTCATATAACGTGCGACTTGTTTTCATAACCGATCTTATACCTCTAATAACTTATCCTATCCACTCTCGCATCACCAGTCTCATCACCAGTCTCATAACCAGGTTCATAACCAGGTTCATAACCGATCATAACCAGTCTCATAACCGCCCATTGATAAATAATCAAAAGTCTTTTTTGTCCTGATTTAGGACCTTTCAGCGCCAATCTTCCATACCCCTTATCCATTCCAATCCACCACCTCATTCCAAAAAAAGCCACAGAAATCAACCCAAACTGATACCCATATAAATAAATATAAATTAAAAATCTCAAACAAACTCAAATACTTCCTTTATCTATTTTTTTTTTCATTCGTTTATAATATCCTGCATATAGTGCTGGGTCTACCAAATGCACCGCCCTTTCCATACTATAACCACCAACTTTTCATTGACGACAAAAGATACCAGCTTCTTCTAAAATTCTTTTTTGGTTGGAATATCATAACCCTTTGAATTGGAAAAACCCGTACCTCCGAAGGTCTCATAACCGTTACCGCATTTGTCCTTCTTTTCAAGCCAATCCCCCTTCTTTCATAAGTGGCAGTATCGAAAGAAGGCTTGATCTATCCATAACAAGACGACCATCGCACATAACCATATACTAGACGTATTTATACGGGCCTTAAATAACCCCTCTTGCATAAATACGAATTCTCATAACCTTTTATCTGTCTCTACACGTCGTATTTTACCTCCATTTTGCATGTCCCTTTCTCCATGTCCAAACCGAAACTGAAGTCTACATCTCCTAATCGGAAACTAGATACGTATGCGTCTGCGGCCAAGGAGATTGAGCAGGAGAAGCAGATGGTTGCTGCCCTCAAGCGGCTCTCTATTGGTCATCTAATGAACCATGATCCAGACTTACCTTTGGACTCTGTAAACTATCCCTTTGCCCTAGAAAATGGCAGTTACACTAGCCACACTAGCCGGGACGATATCTCTGATGATATGGACGCGTCCGAGAACGCGTCGTCGTATTCGCTGGCTGCAAGTCTGACGAAACGGTATTCTTATGTAGAGCTGAGCTTTCTAGATCTAGAGGCTCCAGATAGCGAGATAGGAGCCCGTTCTGGGTTTCGTAAAGATAGCAGTCCAGTTCTTGAACTGCTACGGCACAGCCGCCCGCCTTCGGTAGTTTCTGAGGATCTGCCGCTAGACGCAGAGGCGCTTTGGGTTCCTGCCAACATGCATCCCGAAATTAACCCACAACAGTATAAAATGCATGTGAAGTCGACCATTGATGAGCTCTTAGAGCAAAAAATCTCCAGACTGTTGTCAAGATCTCGCTCAAAACGGTCCTCCCTATCTTTTTCAGTCACAGACACTGATCCTGATGATTCAACGGTGTTCGTGCCGGAAGATTCAGAAACTAAAGGAGTTCTCAAGTCTCAAAACCAATCTTCTTTTCCTCATAAACTTAATCAGACACATCAGTACTCTCCCCAGCAGAATCATACAAACCCATCACTTCGGGAATTGACCTCGGAGCTCCAAGCAATGTCCCGATTGGCTGGAATGGATGCTACTGATGCTGTCACGTTGGCGCGGACTCTATCATCCGCTTCCATGGGTTATAGTGACGTTGAAAAACTAGCGTTCGACGAATTGGGTAATCCACAAAATGTAGAGAAAAGCATATACCAATATGAGCACGACGCGACAAATAAGCAGGTCCCGAAACTCAGAGTGAATACCGAAACAGGCAGCTCTGAATCGGACAGATCCTCTTCGTTACAATCACAACTAAGAGGTCTGTGTGGGACACGTACAGGAAATACGGCTGATCCCAGAAGCCTGGATCTCCGTCTGCCTGTAGATGAAGAATTCTCATTACGGAGAAGTCGCCGCCCGGATTATAGAAAAGGACCGGGGTCTTCTGCGCAACTTAGCCAGCAACAGCTCGGACTGAAGCTTCAAAGTAACAAGGCGGGAAAGTTGGCAGAGTTGAGGCAATCTCTTTCTTCGCAGAATATAGCTGCACAGACACTTCCTGGACTGGGAGCACATAACCTGGCTATGCAAGCTCATCATCCTTCAGCCCATCAGCAGAAGTCTCATAATCAAATCAGCCAAATCAACCTGGCTCACGCAATGCCTGCATCTCCTGTGTCTCCTCAGGCACCTGGAAGAGACCAAAGACAAGGAACACCGAGGGAAAGCGGGGGAGGACGTAGACGACATGGTCAGGGTACAAATTATTCTGCTCAGGGCGGGCTGTATATGAACGGGAGCAAATATGTGACGGGATCACAACCTGGCGGTCCTTCTGCTCCTGGTCAAGGGTCACAATATGTCCAAAATAGGAATGTGCCACCAAATCCAAGCCTGCGCCAGAGAAACGTGGCTCAGAACTACTATCAACAAGCTGTAAAGTATTCTAGTGCACCGGTTCCTCTTAGTCCTAGTGATGGACCTTATTATTCTCCATATTCGGCAGATCGTTCAAGGGAGAAAGACGCTCACGGAGATACTTTTCAAAACGACAATTACAAAAACGACGTCTCTCATTATAAAAATGACCCATATGGCGGAAGCTGGAATAGAGGTTACGTAGAAGACCGCCGAAATATGAAAATGCGGTCCATGAGTTCTGGTCCCCTGTATGGACATAATCCCAATTGGCAGAATGTTTCAAACGTTCCTACACGCTCCTCCAGCGAACTGTATCCTAACCAGTATGGCTATGCCCACCAAACGCTGCATGGACAGCAATTTGATCAACATGGGTACCCGATTCACCACCAACAACAATACCTGCATCAACAAACTTACAACACAAAGAACTATCTGCATTCTCAGAATTATCTGAACCAACAGCATGGCGAGCGCCAGAAACATCAGCAGTCATATGGCGAGCGCCACAAACAGAGGCATTATTATAACAATTACCAACAGCAGCCCCTGCTGCAAATGACACAACAATCGCCTGTGTATGGGTCGTATAATCTGCAGCCCGTTGGTTCTCTGCAGTTTTATCTGCATGGAGAACAATTTACGTATCAGACTCTGCAGGAATATCACGACTATAACCATACCAGCGCTTCTAACCAAGTTCCTAACCAGACTCAGAACCAGGGCCGTAGCTACAGCCAGGAAAACATCAGGCGTGATACCTCTGAGCGCCGTGAAAAGGGCACTCGGCGTGAAGCACGGCGCGAGCTCAAGGAAAACCTAGACCTTTTGCGAAATGAGATCAACGAATTTAAGGAGAGTCTTTCAAGAACTGCAGAGCCCGTTCTGAGCCCTGTCGCAGAGAAAGACGCTCCAGAATCTGCCGATTTCAGCTTTGATCTCACCACGCATGACGTTAGTTACGAAGACTCGCTTGGCATTGAGAAAGATCTCGTTAGTGAGTGCGACAAGTCATCTCCTACGGAGGAAAGCAAGAACTCGAAGCTTGAAAGCAAATCAAGTGACAATAATCTCCCTGCTCTGGAATCAATCGCTGGCTCTCTCTCAGGCAGTGTACATAGCCCCGAAAAAGACCCAATTTTGACAGAGGTGTTGCCAGTGGAACTAGACTCCGTCAAGGAGATGACAAAGACCGGTGACTACGAAAAGGGCACTACAGAACTCACTGATGCTGCTCGTGGCAGTGGAAGCGGAGAACCCTCTGACGCTATAGAGGACCCGAAACATGAGCATGAACATGAACATGAACATGGACATGGGCGTAGCTATGGGTCTGACGTTGTCGCCAATGATGTGAATCCTATCTACTCCAGTGGAAACAAGTATATGGACATAGCAAAAGACTTCACTCTTTCTCCAATCGTAACTCCCAACACGGAAGCTCGAGACGCCTCCGACGTTTCGGATGCTGAAATGGCGTCGCTTAAAGTGACCAAACAGCTTAGAAAAAAGCTGTCATCGGCTCTGCTACAGTCAAAGGACGAAAAGAAACGGAAGAAGCCCTGGCCTTGGTCTAAGGAAAAGAGAGGGAGTGTGGATAGCGGCCACGGAGAACTTGATGGCCGTAGTGCAGGTGCTGGCTCGACAGGAGATGGCCGGAAAGCTGTCCGGTCAGCTTCATCGCCAGATCTTAATTCTAGGCTTGAATCTGAAAGCGCTTATAATTCTACTTCTGCGTCTTCTTCAGCTGGAACCAAAGACAATGTGATTACGAAATTTTTCAAGAAGAAACGGAGTATGTCGACCTCGGAGAAACAAGTTATCGATAATTCTTGTCGGAAAAGCAGCAGCGATTCCGATCACCTGGAGAATAGAATGCGCACATCCGAAGATTCGCATGGCGCCGATGTCAAGACGCGTATCAAACAAAAATTGAAGAATATGAAGAAAACATACGACATAAAGACTGACAAGTCCGAAGAACCAGCGATTCTAGAAGAAACTATCGAAGAGGAAGCCTCTGTACACGGTGATGGTGCGGCTGCTGGTACTACTAGCTCTGGTACAGGTGGTGGTTCTGTCGCTGGCGAAGGGAAACCATTATCCACGCTCGAAGTTCAGGAGCGGTTAAAGAAATCAATCAAAAGAACGTCGCGAGCCAATCAACCAATTGAATTTACAGACTCAGCGTTCGGATTTCCACTTCCGCCTCCATCGCACTCCACGCTTGTTATGATTGATTATAGATTCCCGGTTCATGTCGAGCGGGCTATATATCGACTTTCACATCTCAAACTTGCTAACCCGAAACGATCATTACGAGAGCAAGTGCTTTTGTCGAATTTTATGTACGCGTACTTGAATCTCGTTGATCATACGCTCCATTTGGAACAAATGACAACAGAAGATGAGTACGTGCAGCCAGATAACGAGATGGATTTATTAGGTACACATGACATTGATACGGAATTTGAGGCAGAATCCTTGGATGAGGAGGATTTTGACTCGATCAAATTGGATTTGGAGGTAAGGGACCAAATCTCTGTATAATACTTACGATAATGAACAGTATACATTTATATGTGTTGTGTCGAATTTAGGATTATGAGTTTTGTGAGGTTTTGAACTTGCAAGGGTCGAGCAAGTATTTAGGACAGAAAACCATAAATTTTTCTGCTTGTAAATCGTGAAAATGTGGTATAACGTAATTGACTTCAACAGTTCAGAGAGCCCACCGAACCAACCACCAAACGCCTTCAATAAACAACTTTACAGCGCGATCCTCAAAAAATATTTTAAAATTAACAGCCCCAAAAACCCCATCCAGCCAATTACCATCTTTCAGTTCACAAGCCATAAACACCACTCAGAACGACCAACAAATCCACCAACTAATCAACCAACAAATTAATCAACAAGACAACAAGTCCCTGGAAAAATTAAAACAAAATAAATTCAAACCAATGAAATAAAAAATATTAGGGGCCTCGGCACTTTTAAGTTTCCGGCTCATCCACTAATCGCATACGCATCTCGCCACTTTATAAACACCCATCGCATATAAATAGTGGAAAACCACCTCAACCACACCCAAAGTCTTCAATTTTTTTGAAAGAAGACCAAACACATCTCCATACACTAGTAACCTGTACAGTGACCTATTCCCTCGTTCTGATTGGCCCGTTTAAACGAAACCATGTCTCGCTCTCTACCGCTCGTCTCCATCGCGTCTTTAGGTCAACACAACTCCAAAGACGACTGCTGGGTCTCTCTTTACAATCGGAAAGTTTATGACGTTACGGGTTTTCTCAATGAACACCCGGGCGGCGCCGATCTTGTCTTGGACCATGCGGGTAAGGACATCACTGCTGTAATGGCTGATATTGCAGTCCATGAACATCTGGAAAGCGCATACGAAATGCTTGATGAGGATATGTTGGTTGCGTATTTGGCCACTCCGGAAGAAGAAAAAAATTTGCTTGAAAACAGAAACCGTGTTCCTGTCGAAGTAACCTTGTCCTCAGAGAAGAAGTCCTCGTCGTCTGTTTCTCCTGACTTTGACATCTCGGAGTTCCACGACCAATTACCTCCTGAAGAACAAATGTCTGTCCAAACAGACTTCTCGGAAGATGTGAAAAAGCACCGTTTCTTGGACTTGAACAAGCCGCTTCTTCCTCAGATGATCACCGCTAAGTTCTCTAAAGAATTCTACTTGGAGGAGGTGCATAGACCACGTCACTACGGAAAAGGGTCAGCACAACTATTCGGCAACTTCTTGGAACCGCTCTCTCTCACTGCGTGGTGGGTAGTTCCAACAGTTTGGCTCCCTTGTAATTTTGCGTTTTTCTACGTGGGTTTCATGGGTCAAAATCCCCTTACCGCTTTGAGTCTTTGGGCAATGGGTCTCTTCGTTTGGACACTTGTTGAATACTGTTTGCACAGATTTTTGTTCCATTTGGACTATTACTTACCTGACCACCCAGTGTTTTTAACCCTTCACTTTCTTTTACACGGTGTGCATCATTACTTGCCTATGGATAGGTATAGATTGGTTTTACCACCAACTTTATTTATTATTTTAGCTTATCCTTTCTATAAGCTCGTTTTTGCGCTTCTTCCATTCCATATGGCTTGTTCTGGATTTGCTGGCGGTACTCTAGGTTATATCATGTATGATGTCACTCATTATGTTTTACATCATACTAAATTGCCTCTGATTTTCAATGAGATCAAGAAGGCTCATTTAGAACACCATTACAAGAACTTTGAGATGGGTTTCGGTGTTACAAGTAAATTTTGGGATGTGATTTTTGGAACAGAAATTGATTCGACGTATCAAAAAAGAGCTTGAGATTTAAGTATGTTTCTTCTTTTTCTTTATAAATGTATATTAAAATACTATGAGTTGGTTTGATGGCTAGTGTAATAGGTGATGACCATATAGAATCGATGTGACGACAAAACAATTGACACAAGTTTACATGTAACTACAAGTTATCGATTATCAAAACAATTTTTTCGAAATATTAAGAGTACCCAAATAAGCCTAAAAAGGGTTCACGTTCTTTACGACGTCTTGAACAATCCATACATTAATGTTGAAGAAAATCCTTGCTGTTTAACCCGTTGTCCCTCATAACCTTTTCCTTTTCATCCTTTGCCTCTTCTAGATGGCCGGGATTATCATCGCTTCTATACGAAAGTTGTTGCCCATTTCCAGCTAGGTCCCATAATTTAATAAACACATGTTCCTTAAATGCGCTTATCTTCTTTCCCTCTTCGATTAGGCGCATAGGGTCTATGGGAGCGATGCTATATGCTGGGTCCAGTTCGATTTCTTCCAAATGCGTCTCCACATCAAAAATGGGTGTTTCGTCTTTTGACCGCCCAGGTCCAAATTCCTCCGGATCGTACTCGTAATCATACTTCACGTCTTTGAATAGTTTTCTACACCTTGCATACAAATCTCGTAAACGATGCAAATCAACTCTGCTTCCACGGTCTGTGCCTTTTAGGTCCGCGGTCACTACGTCCTGCCAGTTCTGTTTATAGAATTTACGATAAGTTCGAGAGTCCAAGAAAAGACCATTCTCGGAGCTTATTCGAGTCAAATGCCGCTGTTGTCGAAGTCTGTATAAAACTTTGCCCATGCGGTTTGCCATTTGAAGAGCCATATGTCGCAACACTGGTGAATCTACATCTACGAGTTGTGAAGCGTCCAGACAGCCCAGTAAAGCCAATTTTCTTGTGATTCGCTTTTGAAGCAAAGCATGCATTTCATTAACCAATAAGGCTTTTGCATGTGTCTTTTGACGCCGAAGTTTATGAAGCCGGATGATTCCTGGGCCGGGTCGTAGAAACTCTGTTTTCTGATCTGATTCATCAGAGTCAACATCGTCGTCCACATCCTTCATATCATCTATTCCATCATTAGGCTCATAATCTTTATCTTCTTTGTCTTTGTCTTCATGTCGAAAATCTTCGTTGTTGGCTAATTGAACGAAGTCGTTGTTTTGATCTAGAAGCCCATCCTCGTAATCTTCGTACACCGTTGGGTCGGTAACGTTTCTTTGTGGCCACGAGGCCCATTTCTCCGAAGGGAACAGAGGATTGACTTGATGGAGTAGGAACGACAGATATAAGTGGATTGCCAAGTCATGACGGTGGGTGTCTTCTAGATGTTCAATCTCTCTCTCAAACCCACGTACTTCATTCAGGGCTGAAACGGTCATTGGTGCTTAGAAGTTCTCAGCAGTGTTCCAATGATTACGCTTGGGGACTTTTAGAGTGATATTATAAATAAGAAGCGGTTATATTGGTGTTGGAATAGGCATGTGTTGATAACTGATGTGATAAGAAGCGATTGTGAAGTGTGGAGATAAATAATCAACTTTCTTCAAACAATTTCAAATCGCAGAAATAAAATTACATTCGAATTTAATTTTTTCTATTTACTTAGCGAAAATGCCTTCTTTGCTTTGATCCATTACATGACCCAAATAGTAAAGAAAGCACCCAAAACAAGGTCCAGCAAAGTTTTAATTCCAAATCTGAAAAATCGTCGAAAATTCAATTGATTTTTGACATATTTCTTCTGTTTACTTCTCAGTTTCCAGTAAGTCTGCCCCACAACCTACCTCATCTCATCTCATCTCATCTCATCCCATCCCATCCCATCCCATCTCATCGCCTTATCTTTACAAACACAACTTCAAAATGCAAGAATTTCAAACTGCCTTCCTTGATTGTGCTTTCGATGCACAAGCACTTAAATTCGGCTCTTTCACTTTGAAGTCTGGTCGCCAATCGCCTTACTTCTTCAACTTGGGCTTGTTCAACAGTGGTCGTTTGTTACTGGCTCTAGCTACCTCTTTTGCCAAATCTATTATTGCTTCTGGTATCAAATTGGACGTCATTTTTGGCCCAGCTTACAAAGGTATCCCATTGTGCGCCATTACTGTCGCTAAGCTTGCAGAGCTTGATCCAGAGAACTATGGTAATGTTGGCTACTCTTTTAACAGAAAGGAAAAGAAAGACCATGGTGAGGGTGGATCAATTGTTGGCAGTGAATTGAAGGGCAAAAGAATTATGATCATTGATGATGTCATGACTGCTGGAACTGCCATTAATGAGGCATTTGGTATCATCGCACAAGAAGAAGGTACTGTTGTTGGATGTATCATTGCCTTAGATAGACAAGAGACCATTGCTGATTCTGATAAGTCTGCCACTCAAGCAGTAAGTGAGAGGTTTGGAGTTCCTGTTGTTTCAATTGTCTCTTTGGCCAACATCATTGAACATTTGAAGGAGAAGTTGACTGCAGAGCAATTGGCTTCTATCCAAGAGTACAGATCGAAGTACTCTCCAAAAAACTTGGCCTAGGATCTTTGGACTGGTGAATAATCTATTGACTTAATTGCTAGACAGCTGGGTTTGTTTGTAGACAAATGTATGTTTTGGTAAGAGGGATTGGAGATGTAGGATAAAGATAGGGTAGGAGAGGGAATACAAATTCTAGACCATAAGAAAAAAAATCAAAATTGAGGAGGTTTCATTAAGATTTTTATAACTAGCTTCTACTCGTGGTTGTTTACTATCATATGCCCTTTCAGGACATTTTCTCAATTCTTTGGAATACATGTATTTGAATTTCGTCCGTCTGGACTTAATGCTTTTGAATTAACCCCTTATTTTCATCACCTTCTTTTTTGGCGCCTTTGCAACTTTTGGCGCAGCAGGAGCTGCAATTGCATCTGGCTCCGCATCGTAAATCAGTTTCGTCATTGGATGTTTCATTGTTAAGCTCGAATGAACAGGAACAATGGTGTTCATTTTAAAACCCTTTACTTTAGGTAACTCCACTGGCTCGTAACCTTGTTCATATTCACGTGGGTAAGGAATACCCAGGTCCTTTCCAATACTAGCCAAAGTGGTTGGATGGCTCTTCAAGTAGCGAGAAATCTCGCGGAAAAGCGCTCTTTTCGTTGGATACTCGGAGGCAACAGCTTCTCCGTCTTCTTTCAAACAGACGCGCACTCTTCCAGAGTTTCCAAAGTCTTGTGGGTGACTCTTATCCAACTCAAGGAGAGCTGGAAGATGAAGCAGACGCAAGCAGTCTGTGATAGTCTTCGCAAGTGGGTTCTCAACAGCCATGTCGACGCTTACTCTACGGCCTTCCTTGTGCGATCTGTTGATGTCGAAGTAGCATGGATAAATGAGCTGCATCTTCTTGATTTCCGTACGTTCCTCCTCGGAGAACTTGCTGGAGTTGATAATATCCTTCAGCTTTTCGTCATCGTCCTCTTGAGTTTGTTGTTGTTGAGGAATAGGTGGAAATAGTGGTAAAGAGGGCTCAGAGTCCTGAGATCTGGTGATGACAGGTTTGTTGATAGGAGCAATGGGCGTGCGGAGAGAAGGATCAAACTGAGCAATGTCCATATCCATGTTGTCGATATCGTCATCGTCGACTTCTTCCAAAACGGGTCTCTTCGACATGGTTGGAGTTGGGGATCTTTGGTAAAGTGGAAGTATATGTGGAGATGGTAATTTTCCACTTGGTGGGGAAGTATTTGGTCCGGGGATACATTTTGGGAATCCAGTTGATTTTGTTTTTATGGGATTTTTTATGTCGAAATTTTTGGATATCTTTTTTTTTTCTGAACTCTTGGATCCTGTTCTTCTGTTTGATGTTTCTGAATAACAAGTTATTAAAAGGAAAAAGAGGAGTTAGAGTATTATCAAATAATTTTTTGAGGTGACTTCTGTTAGAATAGTCGAAAATTTTACTAATTTATCTTATTATTTCTTGTTTATGCTTGTATTGGTTATTTGTTTAATCATCATGTCACATAAATCAGTCAAAGAACGCTTTATTGTAATTCAAAAGACGGCATAGTGAAAGTTTCATTTGAAGTTTATTGATTTGAGTAGTTTCGTAGAATTGGATTCAAATTCACTTGCCTTTAGTTTCCTCAAACCTGAGGAACAAGACGCCTACGCTTGTCATCTGTTGGCCACTCGACACCTCTCTTAGGTCAAACCAATTACAATTAATTTGATTTGAATCATTATCTGTCTTTAATTTGCAAAGTCCTGCAAGTATGAATCAACCTTCATCCCAACCTCAGATCATCCAACGATAACAACCTTCAATACCTCTCGATCTTTTCTATCATTGTCCAATCCTATTTATTGGTCTAACTCTATTCAAATTACTCAATTCTTAGTATTTTTTGATCATCTTAATAATCTAGTTCCGTTTTGCAGCCATTCCTGCAGATTGTCTCCAAGCTGATAAGAGATAATCCTCTTCAAAGTCCACATTAACAAAATAAATTAAAAAAAATCAATCCATTCGATAATGTCACAACTCAAGAAACTTCCGATGTTAAAAAATTTAAAAAAACTCGAATAGTAAAACCAGTTAGCCATGGTAATACAAATTGATCCCCCACAAATTTATCATATCACGTGACTTTGAATTATTGAAATTTCAGTCTCTAATTATCTCTACCCTTATCCAGCTTATGGACGCACAGGATTTTTCTGCCCATACTCCACGAGTTTTGAAGGAGTGTCTTGCCCTCTTCGAACAAAAACACAGCAGTTCTTCTCATTCTGCTTCTCATAAGTCTGCTCCTACAACTCCCGCTAGAAAGTATTTATCGCATCCAGATATTCAATTCTTCTCCTCCATCAAAAAGAAGCACCATTTCGAATATCATAAACAAAAGCATCAAATGAATTTTGAGCCTGTTCATAGACACTCGCCGACCCCAGTACCGGGGGGTTTTGATCCTTACTCTCGTGAACTTCTCATTGAGAGAATCAGGACTTACGACGCTTTAAATTGGAGTATTCCTCCCTCTGTAGACAATTCAAATACAGTTGAGTCTCTGCCTTCTATGCTAACTGAACTTTATTGTGCGGCAAACGGATGGACGTGTGAGAAGGTGTCTCAAACAAGTAACTTCACAAATCACTTGAAGTGCTCTACCTGTGGAGGTCGAGTAATTCTTAGGTTCAACTCAATCGATGAAGAATCTTACGGAAAATTTTCCTTCGACTTGAGTGACATTGCGCGTCTTAACGATAATTTAAAGGTCTCGTATCTCTCTGAGATCCGACAAGGGGCACACTCCGCCTCTTGCCCATGGAAAACAATTCTGTGCTCCCTTAGGGGAACATACTACCTAACTCCATACGTTGGTGCCACAAACTCCACTCTCATAACCGAATACCTAGGAGCGCTCGGCAATCTAATAGAGAACTTGCCCCTTCTAGGGGACATGAGTGGATTTTGTCAAAAACTACTCCCCAAGTCACTCCCTGAAGATGATATTCATTTTATTCAGATCTCTAAAATGTGGTTTTTAAATAGATTTTACACCGATACGAAGGAGAACTTTGCGTACGTTCTAGATTTTGTATGTCCCGCTTGGATTTACAAGTTGGCTGCCATGGGATGGACACTCACCCTTCAACAAATTGATCAGGATCAATTCTTAATATTGTCTTGTATTTGCTGTAACCAAAGGTTGTTTTTGGCGCATGAACAAGATGCTGAGCAAGGTGAACACAATTGTCACAAGTCCTGGTGCTCCCATTCCAAGCTCATGGGCTCGAACAGCTTCTTTGAGTATTTTGTAAAAATGCTTATCCTGCTGGAAAAATCGATTGGTCCTCATGGTGAGTACCTCATCGATCAGGAATTGGCATTTGATTTGGATGCTGGAACACCAAGTCGAAAACGAAGGGAGAGTTTCGACGTTAACGAAGGTTTGGAAAAGTTGACAAAACTCAGAAAGATGTATTTTGTCACTTAAAGAAACTAAAATAAAACTCTCTAAATACTCATCAAACGCAAGCTAATAGCTTTTTTAAGACACTACTCCATAGATAACTAGATAACTGTACAATATATTCTTTTAACAATACTGCACTTTTCTTCGTTATTGTCTACGCGCAATTGCTTCTTTTTTTAAGTATTTTTGATCGTTCTGAATTTCTGATACCTTCCTCTTCGTGTTTCCCAGCTTTCTCCATTTTTTATTATATTCAATTGATAGCTAATGAAAGAGCATTTGATAATCAGACAAAGATTGTAATGATTTTTATTTTTATTCATGAAAAATTCTCTGCAAGTCCGCTACCTTGTGTAGGTTTTTTAATTTCCCACAGCACACACATGACACTGAAAAAGACAAGAACCAGTCTGAAAAATCACAATCATTTCGAAATAGAAAATTTAATTTTTTTTAAATCTTAGATAGATTAATAATAAAAGAAAAACAATCATTGAGTATTCGGCAAGCCTTTGAGCCATATTTTACAATCCAAAGTTCTGGAGCGGCTTCCATTGGGCCAAACAATATAAAAGTTGCCTTCCATACTACCTCGTAATTAAATTCCTGTACTGTAAAAATGTGGCCATCATATATAAGGACCATGAACAATCTGACCTTCGATGTCTCTACAACGTCTCTAAACCTCAAACACTCAAATGGATGAATACCATACTTAATGACGCCTCAAATTTAATTTGAAAAGCATGATCCAGATTGAATTTGCAGTCAATGTACTTAAAAAATGTTCAGAGTTCCAAATGCGTTACTACTTGTTTAATGTGGGCATCTACAATGGCATTAGATTACGCTGTTTTAGAACGCAGGAATGTAAATACATTCTTATTTCAATAAATTTATCTAAAAATAAAGCCTCGTAAAATTAAAAACCATTTGTATTATTCTATCTTAAGGAGACACTCAAGTGGTTTCGTAAGGTTAGATTGGGGAAACTTATAGAATTAATACTCAGAAATACTCTTTTGATTCTGGATTTTTGTTCCAATATATATGTGTAAATATATTTGACAGAAAATACAAGCTTGAGTCAAGTTTTCTACTTTCTGACCTCTGCAATTTGCCTCATTAATTTACATACAATCTAAGAATGTACATGAGCAGAAATAACTTCCAATGGTTCTAAAATTTGATTTTGTTGAATGAGGCGACATAAATTCACCAATTCTACTTAATTTTCTTGATTTATGAAGCCATACGAATATGGCGTTCATTTGAATATGCTCAAAAAGCTGGAAATTGCGGTGTTTTTCATTTCTCGACAGTGATTCGTAAGGCAGAGATACGACAAATAGTCAAATAAGACACTCTAACAAAAGGAATTATCTGAAACGAAATTGACAAACAGATAATTAAAATACCTAGGTATCAATTAAAATGAAAATGTATTTTGGAATTACTCAAATAAATACTGTAAATTGGGCCTTAAGTACTTAATTTTGGTCCAAAAAATGCAAGCGTCCCACAAAATAGCTTAAAATGAGATTGATTATACACTCAGAAAGAAGAGGGATCCGAATTTCATAAGAAATGCAATTTTTGGGCCTAATAATAAATCAGGCGAACTAAAATCAATCGAGCGATAAATACAAGTGGTACGTGGAGCTGTTTCAGACTAAAAAACATCTAAATTTATCCGCAGAGTTCAAAAGATGATTAAGGTGTTCCACTTAATCCCAAATTAGCATTTTTTGTATGGCCATTTGGGGTTGGCTCTGACGTGTTGTCGGTCATAACCAAAATGTAGAATGCCATTTAAAGACGAACAATCAATCTTTTTAAACCAAAAAATTATAAAGAACAACGAATTGACATATAAGTGTTATGTTTGTCTTTTTTCGGCTTCACATCTTATCAATAGCGAAATATATTCCCAACTCTAATTTGTGGCCAAACTAAGAAAGCTTGCCATGCAACGAGATGCATTTTTCTAATAATTTGCATTTTGAATTTAGAATTATCAAAGATTTTTCGATTGATTGATATAAGTTTCAACTAAACTTCAATGCTCTTAGTGTTCAAAATAAGCCCATAAACGTGGCTATTTGTCAGGTTAGGACGATTTTTCACGGTTCACAGCCAAAAAATGGCAAAACAAACTCCGTACACCAAAACCAAAAAGATTACGTAAGCAAAGAATGCAATGTATTAATCTAAAACTTATATCAAAAATTCTGCAACCTTTGAAAAAGCACGTTGGTTCAGTTCTTATCGTTTTCCAATTTTTGTGCGCCTCGTCACATTCATTTTTGGGTGCACTTTGACACTTTTAGGATGAAGAAAGAGCGATATAAGATGGAAAACAAGACTTTTTTCAAAAAAAAAAACATGCTTCAGATATGAAACCACTTGTTGCAACTCATTTTGAAATTTAAACTGTCCACCTTGAAGCTCACAGTTTTGAGGTGAGTTTTTCGCTATTTTTGGACGTAAAAGGGTCAAACTCACTAATATCACCGTCAATATGGATGACGTAAATATGGGAAGACGCTTCATAAAATTTCGGCTCCACAGTTTATTGGAAAGTTGACTTTTAGATCCACAAGGCGCCTGTGACAACTTTAACATGGATTTTGCGGTTGTCCTTCCTTACCATTCAAGATACGCATCCATCTTGGCAAAAGCATCGCATGCCTATTGACGGAGTACTTTTTTGATGCATTTTATTCACCTCTTTGCAACGAAGTACTCGAATTTCCAAAATTATACTATTTTGCTTGGAATCTCTGCATCAGTCTCATTTTCCTTACGACGCCCAAAAGACGACTCCTGAAGAACTTTTTGAGATGCCGTAAGGTATTTTAAACGGGCACTGGCACGTAGATTAAATTGATACTAGAATAGTCAACGTAGTAGAGGAAGTCCGATCTGTGCGCTCTAAAGAACGTTCGAGCCGTCAGGTGGTCCCTTGAAGTCCCTTGAAAAGCTAGCGGCTCTTCTCAGCATCATTTGTTGGCATTATACTTTTTTAAAATAATGCGGTACTTTTCTGGTGGGCGTGTTTTGCAGCTATACTGTGATATATGATAGGTAATTGGACCAGGGCTGTGTCAAGCGTGCCTTAATTTAATATGCCAACTTCTTATTTTTTAGGGACTGGAAAGCGATTTGATAACAATCTAGCTCATTCACAAAGTATTTCTTTTGTGATTTCTTGTACTTTTCTGCTTGTCCAGAGGCGTGGTTTTATGGTAGTTGAGCTCTTCCTCTTGGAAAGTATATCGCACCCCCACATTTCAACATTGTTTTGATTACCCTAGTTTTTGCTCATTTTTGGCCTGCACGCAGACTGAATTACATTAAACCAAAGATTAAGCAGCTCAAAATACTAAGTCAACAAGGTACTTTTTGGGAATCGTAAAGTTGAATTTTTTTGGATTGAGAGCTTTTCACATATAAAATTGCTTCTTAAGGGAGATAAGTACGAGATCCATATGTCGAGGTGTGGGTTGTAGACATAAATACGAGAAAAATTGACAAATCATCCTTGATTGACTTCATTTTTGCGGAGCTATTAATAAAATTTTTTCATTAAAGTGCATTAGTTTTGAATTTAAACTTTAAATTCACTTAGATGATCAATAGTGCACATCGCTAGGCATGGCACACGCATGGTTAGGCATGGCGAGGGAGTGATTGGGCATGGCGCACAAATGCTTCGGCACGGCACATGACTGGTTACGCAGGCATGGACATGCATGGGCTCATAACTGTATTTTTGCAACCTTCTTGTAAATTATTGCCGCAGAGACATCGCAGCTATCCATCGATACAATCCACGCCCTATTGGCCCTTTCCACCCCCCACATCGCGCCTCTCCCTTCCTCCCCCGTTCCCTTGTAATAGTTGGCGTAGGCACTCTTGACTCAGTGGCACGGCACCTCAGTGGCTTGGCATGGCACTCCATGGCACTGAATTCCACACTTTTAATTTTATTCTAAAAGACATAAAACCAGCTTAAATTATCTCGCAGAAGATAGTCAGGCATTTTCTAGCGTTTAAAAAGCTCTAGTGCATGTTAAAAGATGGGATGTCGTTGACGGCCTCGAACTGCCTCCAGCGGGATTGTCGCATCTACACAATAATAATAATTGTTTCAATAATCAAAGTGTACCCTTTAACGTCGGCGCTATTTGATGGATTAAATTTTCTTTTGTCTTCATAGATGTGTGTTGAGAAATACTGATGTTAGCAGTTTTTGACCCCATTTAGAGGCTGCAAATTGTACTCTTTGCACTAAATTACGCAGTATTCTTTTCATCTATTTTTTTTTAATTATACTTTTATTACTGTCCTAATAATTATCTACAATTTGTGGTTCTTTTTGTAGAAAACAAATACCTGGTGGCTTCAGAATTTCACGATGAAGCTTGAAAGTGCCCTATGGGTACATAAGGCAAATTGGAATGAACCAAAGTTGGCCCTAGACGAAAAATAAAACGGCGCGACGCACGTTTAGCCGTGTGGAGTGCATTGGAGTGCGGACTTAATGCGAGAAATTATCCATTATAGGCAATTTTCTGCACTTTTCACGATTTTACCGCCAATTTCAAGAGGTAGAATGATTTTTTGTATGGCAAAATTTTGTCTGCAGTACCTCATGAGACTGCAGACAAAATTTTGCCATTTTAGGCGCTATACAGTCCGTGCAGGACGTCAAGTGGGACCCTTTTTTGCAATCCTATTTTGACCCAATTGGTGCCAAAAATTTCTGAAATTTCATCTTCTGATTCATTATTTGCTAACTTCAAGGTCTCATATCACTTTGCTGAATTATTCACCTGACGCCGTAGGCTGGTTCAGTCTGCACACCGATTTTAAGAGAATTCGGACTTTCGCGAGAATCACAGAATCGCAAATGTTGGGCGAAAAATGTTATTGTAATGAAAGGAGATATATTTGAACATATAAGTATTAAGTCAAACTTATTGGATACATTATCAGCTCTATTAAACTTACCTCTGAGAGCAACTTTTGTACACTTTTGTATGTGCTCTCAAAAGCCTTCACAACTCTCTTCTGATCTTGTGGGAAAAAGTGCAAGTTTGAAAACAACGATACCGCGTTTTGAAAATGCAGAGCTCTCTCGTATTGAAGAAGATTACAGAATTCTGACATTATACAATTCTTCGTGCGGCCCCTGGCATGTCAACCAGAGCCTCAGAACGTCAAAAAGTTGTGAGGAAATTTTTAATTTGTGCGGCCTCATAACTCTAAAAACATATCCACGATTTTACAGAATTCTGCAGTGGCAATTGCGTTTCTAAAAAAAGCCTATTGCGCCCACAATGCCAAAGGGAGCCGCCCTGAGGCCGAAAGCTGAAGGGCAACGTCCTTCGGCATCGATGACTTCTCAAGGCCGCCATCAGCGGATTCCCATTGATTTTCATGAGAACTTGTAAATTTCTGAGGGGCAAGGCTTTTCGCAGTCATATGAGGGCCGCGTGGAACGCAGGCCGTAACTCTGGCGACCTAGGCGCACACTTCCTTGTCGTGTTTTGATGATAGCAGACACCTCTTGCAACACATCACCCCGTGTGGAAGTCGCCAAAGGTACTTTTTTGCAACCTTCTTGTAAATTATTGCCGCAGAGACATCGCAGCTATCCATCGATACAATCCATGCCCTATTGGCCCTTTCCACCCCCCCACATCGCGCCTCTCCCTTCCTCCCCCGTTCCCTTGTAATTAGTCCTACATACAAGCAGGTCGTGTTTTTACCAGGAGTGCATGTTGTTGTGCCACTAATTTAGAGGGGGTAGGAATCATTTGGGGCTTTCTGTTTTAAAAATGAGTTGATTGTAGAAAATTTTATTTAGGTGGTATGTTATGTCTGATTATGGTCAATTTAAATAGATTCATATTCAGTATATTGGATTTGCATTTGTAATATTTTTCCGCATGTTAATATTTCTTTGGGATAATCGAAATATTTGAAAATTCATGTCGGAAATATTTTTCAGTGAATTCCAATGTATTTTTTTAAAACGCTTGCAATTTATCTTCGATGAATTTTGTGTAGAATAACGTTGCACTACTGGTCATTATGTGCTTCCATAGGACTTTCCATGTTCGGCTCTTTACCATTAAAAAGTTGGAAAATATGATCTATCATTCTTCCCTTGCTGCTCCTGTGTATTTCTTTTCTCTTCAAATTCAATTGAAGCCATATTGGCTTTGAGTGGTTTTACACCTGCAATTGTCATCTAAAAAAAGGGTTCAAAACTTAATTTAGGGAATTCATTTAATTATTTCAATTTAATAATTATCCATTAATATTATTTCAACACCCTTAGAAGTAGCACTTACCGAGTGTTATGGTAACTTTGTAGGCACAGACTTTATAGGGCCAAGTATCAATCAATACAGAAGATTCAGGAATCTAAAGGATTGCTTAGTTTGAAAATCATACGCATAAGGAACTCAAATCAACTTTTTTGCCTCCGTAGCTTCGCTTTGCCGGTTTACGTACACGTTCTTAACAAAGTATCTGATAAGCAGCCACAATATTGTAAGGACAATAATGTATACGTACTTTTTCACTAGCAGCTGTGGTCTAAATAGGATGCCAAATGCTTTCTCACTCCACTCAAATATGCTCGGGTCATCATTAGGCATTATTGATTGACAGCGGCAAGCGTTTTCCCCGAGATTGTGTGGTCCTGGCTTAATATTGTAAGTGTACTCAGTCCGGCAACTTTCTGAATTCAGGCCCGGGTGCTCAATCACTATCTTTTTTGACAATCTTTCCAAAAACTGTGTATCATTATCTGGAACGGTATCGTCAAGGATGTACTCAGTTGTGAGCCCAAAGACAGAATCACCTACAGCGGAATGGTTATACCCAGTCCAGCGGGGACTAGAATACCTCGTAGCGCCATTCTTAAAAAGCATATGATGTTCTGATTCGACATCCCATTCAGCCTCTCCACATGTAGTTTTCATTTTTTGATAAACCAGAAAACCTTCTTTATAATTACCTCTGATAACAACTGGGGCACCAGATATAGTCATTAAATCTCCTGCGAAATTGGCGGGAACTTCAATAATAGGATAAGTCGTTTCATGTGAACCGTCAAACAGATAAGTCGTTGCTGCAGCATCCACGAGTCCACTGGCTTCTATAATACGAAACCATCCAGGATTTTTGGAAGAATTTAAATCCTGAGATATGACATTCTTGCTTCTTTGAACATCATGTTCTGGTTCACTACTGGTAAACTGCTGAGCAATGGCGAGTTTGGCCAGGAGAACACTAATTATAACATGGAAGATCAACATATTTTGCTATTTTCGTAAATTTTGTCAAGAAGAGACCAATCTAGTAGTTTATACGACTTATATAAGTGAAATTGGATCCTTAGAGTTGACTAAGAAAAATTGCAAGCAACAAATCTTATTCAATTTAGTGAAATAGTTATTTATTTTCACTCAAATTTTAACATGTTTTATGCTCGAGAATTTCATGCGATGCATTATTGTTCTGTTGAAATAGTGATCAATAAAAGAATTCATAGGTCGAAAAAGCAATGAATAAAACATATGCTTAGTTGACAAAAGCCGAAGGGGTTGATGTCTGCTTTTTTGATAGCCTAATTTTTTAATTGGTCCATTCTAATTAAGTCTAATGACACCTTCTTTTTAATATTTTAAGTATTAAGTCGATAAGCCACAAGGTAAAAAAAAATGATTTCCAGAGCTGATAAATTCTCAACATCAAAATAAACTAGAATATTCGAACCACTAGATATAATCAATCCAATGCTTAGTCAATAATTTTAAAACTGAAAGTTGTCTGACACGAACATAACTTAATACCGAATATGCGAAAACCAGAGCTAAAAGACCTAAAAAGCAACTCATTATGTTAAGAACAAATGTTTTTATAAAATATCTTTCTAGATATAATCTGACTTTTCTGTGTTGTTCTCTCTTTGTAAGCGCATGTAGTAAACCGATTCGACATAAACGTAAAAGCAAGAAAATTGAGGAAAAGTTCTCTAGAAAATCATGTTACTTGTCCTTAAAAAAACCCTTGAAATTTATTTGGAAAGAATTTTTGAATTGAACCAAATTTGCCATCATCTTAATACCAGTACTTCTCCACAAAGATACTCTCATACTAACAACTTTACTCCCCAACTTCACCACAATCCTAACAAAAAAGACATCTGCTCTACATCGGAATAGCTTCCATAGTCGAATTTTGAGTATCCTTACATAAAAGCAATTCGACCCCACGTGGCATTCCCTATCCAACACCCATTCTTGTCACTTGGGTCTTGTGTCTCAGATTACATAACACAAGTACTTAGGATTTCACATCAACAGATTTTTGAAGTTCAAAATATACAGAGCCCTGAAGTCATAAGATCCTATATATCTCACTTCTTAGTTCTCGCCAATTTCGATCGTCTGTGCCCACGTATCTACTCCATTTTTGTCACTTAGCATCTAGACTCATTGAAGTTCTCCTCAGACACATCCCACGCACAATAATCTCCTCGATTATAGATTATTTTTAAAATGGCTGATGTTGAATTGACGTGTAGGATCTGTCGTGGTGAAAGCACAGCCTCACAGCCCCTTCTTCATCCTTGTAAATGTAGAGGTTCCATCAAGTACATCCATCAAGAGTGTCTAATGGAATGGCTCAGCCATCAGGGCAGAAGGGATAAGAAATGTGATATTTGCGATACGCCCTATCGGTTTAAAACCATTTATGATGCAAATATGCCTCTGCGTATGCCATTTGGCGAAATCTTCACACGGATAGTGACTCTGGTCGGAACAACCACGTTCCGGGTCTTGTCATTTATCTTCTTTGCATTGTGCGCCGCGCAAATTCCTTTGTTCTGGAAATTTGTCGGTCGTTTGTTTTCATATGCTGTAGACGGAAAAATATCCGTGCCACAGTTCACTGCACGCCAAGTTTTACTTTATGGTGCCTACAACACAAATACTTCTACCGGTAAGCTGCTTTCTGATGATAGTGCCACTTTTGCCGAAAGAGCTGAGACTTTTTTCTTTAAAACGTATGCTCCTGGCCTGTTTCAAGTTATTTTGTTTGTATTTGTCCTTTTCGTAGTCTTCATCGAGCACGAGTGGGTCGTTCGCGAAGAAGGTTACACTAAGCTGCTCCTAAGACAAATTGGACGCGAACCACGTACAAAACTCGCTGATTTGCTTGGTCTGATGCGCGAATCTGCTCATGAACAACCCAGAATTGCAGAGCAAGCACAACATCCGGGTGATGGAGAAAATGTAGCTGCGCCTGCAACACCTGCACAAGCTCCGATGCCTGAAGAGTCGCAGCTTAATCGTGCAATTGAAGACCTACGCTTATTCCAGGCGCAAGGTGCTCATGAATCATCTCTTCATCGCGCTTTGGACCGACTTGAACACCGGGAATTGGTCCAAAGTTCCCTCAATCTTAATATGGGCATTGGGGCATTAAATAGGAACGAAGATGATAGTTTAGATGCTGCGCATTTCAATTCAACTCAAACAGACGCGCCACTGCCTTATTTTCCGGGTTTTGTCAATCAGGAGCCGGCTCTGTCCCAACATAATGGCCCTCACAATGGCGTGTCAGATGATCAAACCGAAGGCCAACTGCCGGCGCCTGTAAATTTTCTGGCCAATATTAATGCCGAAGCTCCAATCAATCCCTTCGAAGAAATTGAATCCGCGCCTGAGAACGAGATGGCAGCAAACGCGAATGTCGCAAATGGTCATGTTGATCCGCACCAAAATATTGAAAACAACATTAATCTCGTTGAGGAACGAGCACAAGGACAGGTAGATCTAGATCTGGATGATGAGACAGCAGAGGAACTTGAGAGACGCCAGAATCTTGTCGAGGACGAGATGATGGCCGCCGAAGCTGCTAACGAAAACATCCTAGAGCTTTTGGGATTCCGCTTCAACCTAATTACCCCCATACAGCTTATGATCTTAGCAGACTTTTTTGTCTTTATCTTCTTGTTTGGTGCATATTTAGTACCACACACCATCGGTAACTTGTTTGTATATGGGTACATGTTTCTTGTTAACTTCGTCTGGGGTCTTTGCAGAACTTACATGCCGGGTTCTAAAGCTCTTCATGCTTTTAAAGGATTTGTGGGTGAATTATTGGCTTCTTTTGCTCAAAAAGCGCCTTTCTTAAATCTGATCTGTTTAGTCCTCAACGACATCGTTTTCAAGCCTCTCCATACCTGCATCTCCCGTGTTCTCGACCCCGAAAAGGCTGTAGCACCTTCATTTTGGGAAAGGGCGGTCTATTTGGGTATTGGTTGGTTGTTTATCTGTGATACCATCAATAAGTATATGAAGAACTTGGTCGCAAGGGAAAAGCCGGTCACAGGCACGCTGCGCAAGATATATAAAGTTCTTTTCCGCATCGTAGCTACAGCCAAGGTTTTTGCGATTTTCGGTATTGAGATAGTGGTTTTTCCCATATATTGTGGGTTCCTTCTCGACATTTGTCTTGCGCCACTCTTTGTCGAGAATTTTATCGTGGTCTCCGACGCTGTCACTCACTATCACTTTCTCTTAACTACATCTCCATTACTCTCTCTCAGTGCCTATTTTCGTGCCGTCGCCTATTGGCTTGCGGGCACGTGCTATATGTTTTTCATTGCATTGTTCGTGAGCATGGTAAGAAGCAAGATTCTTCGTCTGGGTGTCCTTTATTTTATTAAAAGCCCCGAGGATCCTAACGCTCGATTGATCCATGACGCGGTCGTGAAACCGTTTAAGTTGCAGATCTCTCGCATCTTACTCAGCGCAAAAGTGTACCTGACACTCATTCTCGGCGGAATTGGCTCTGTAACATGGGGGCTTCGCTTTTTCTTGAACTCCCCAACAGCCTCTGAACCTGGTGCATTGTTACCCATGAACATGCCGGGTTCTTTGAGTTTGCTTTTTCTGTTCTATCCCGTTTATTGCCTTGTAAATAGTAGAGATGTTCTTGCTGAACCATGCAAGATATTCTGGGACAGGCTGTTTGCCGTTTTATGTCACAAGCTCCGTCTCTCGCACTTTATTCTCGATAGACCCGTGCCGCAAGAGCGTGGTTATGTCGTTTACCGAAATTTGTTCTACAGACTCTTTCAAGTAGGCGTCCCTGACTACACCAAACCAGTGAGTTATCTGGAGGCACAGGCTATATTCCGGACCGACTCCTCCATTCTTGCATGCTTTGTTCCTGATGGAAACTATATCAGGGCTCCTAGTAGTGACGATAACTCTCGTATGTTCTTGAAGCGAGTATTTATTCCCGTGACCAAGTCTGACCAACTTATAACGCTAAATGGCAGTGAGGGCGTCGACTTTGATTCCACTGAGGATGACACTGATTGGTGGGATGCGGACATCACTTACGAAGACTCTTATGCAGTCGTCTATAGTCCACCAAATCTACGTCTTCGTTGCTTCTACTTGGTCTTTGGTGTGTGTGCCTTTGGAGCCCTCTTAGCCGTCACTTTCTTCACTTTGTCACTTGTTGTAGGAACTTCCCTAGTTCTTACTCTTTACAAGCTCGGATATCTTTTAAAGCTTCCAGTACCCGATCATGATTTCCGATTTGCAGACCTTGGGTCTGTTTTGCTTGGTGCCTGGATTTTGGTCTGGTTAGTTGCTTTGTATAATCAGGACATGACATTGGACCGAGCCCGCAATATTATCTTAGAGATGTGGAACAGAAGACGGCAACCTCGTGCAGAAGATGCTTTCGCACAATCGATAGTAAACTTCTTTATAAGCAACAGCATTATTTTTTTCCATTTACATTTTGAAATGGCGCCACTTATCGAAGAATATTTTTTCGGGCTGTCATTCTTGGTCCTCCTCGATGGGTCAGACTCCCTTAAATTGCCATGGAGTTGGAAAGGTGTCGCGCTTCAATTGGCTTGCACTCTAGGAACTTTACTTCCTTGTTCATCAGTAGGCCAATATTTGACGGCGGAAGCAGGACAAGGTGTTTGGCTTGATGAACGGACTAAAGCACTTAATTACATGGCTGTCTTATCGACCTTGCCCTTTTTCGTAGATTTTGCTTTGAGTGGATTTTTTGGGGAGCACAAAGCGCTCATTTCAGCCTGGTTACACGCATTTGCGGCAGCTGTTGTAGTGATTGTACGAGGTACATTGCATATGAAAGTAATGTTGAGAACCATCACGGAGCAAATTAAAAAGGAAAAGTATGTAAGAGGCACTGCAGTGGAGAACATGCCTGGGGAGGATGAGCGCTGAGCCCCGAGTATGTATGATTTACGATGTTTATAGATACATATTGGAAACTACGATCGTATTCCATGTCATATTTCGTTCATAAAACTAATTTCGCGCAACGCCCTCGCCACTATATATGGCTTGACTTTTTTGGCACTGACTTTCTTACAGTGGAGCTTTCGTGCATACTTATGGCGGCAATATGGTGAAAACCAGAACTTACGATTGAAATGGCATTACAACCGTAATATCTATAAATACAATTTATTAGCTTCTCGAACTTTGTCATTAACATACAACAAAAAAAACGGCGCTCTTGTGTTATGGTAAAGCCATAAGAATACCACCTAACATCAAACAACAAAACTCAAAAAATCTTATTCGATAAATTTTCAATTTCTTCATTCTAAAAATTCTTCTAGTTCAATTTGGGCCATCAATCGTGTGGCTCTTTCACACCGTATGCATGTGGTAAAATAACGAATGAAGACTATGAGAAACAAAATAAAAGTAACGGGGTCAAATCAAGTTATTTAGCAATTTTTTTTCCTTTTTTTTCTTCTTTTTCTCCTCTCTTGTACATTCTAACGACCAATGAGAACCATGTCTACTATTTACAACAACTTTTACTAATAATTTTATTATATTAAATTTATATTTCTTATTTTTTTGTTTTTTTGTTTTTTTTTTTGTTTTTTTTTTTTTGTTAATGTTTGGTAAATGTCATTATGACTAAATTAATAAATGATATAAAGACGTGGCAGCGTCTAAATTGAGTTTTATTGCCATGGTGTCTCTATACCAGCGGATAGATCTAGTATAGCTCATATTGGTGTAGGTTTCAAAGATGAGTCGATTCGAAAGTCACACTGAAGATACCGGAGTATCCCAAAACGGTACAGATCGTTATTATGATTATGGCCATAAGGATAACGATTATAAGCGTTGGTGCGACTAAAACTCAGCTTCCAAAATAGTTGATTCATGAGTCTTTCCATAAAGAGGTGTACCTTCGATATCCTTTTACAATCCGAAGTCGACCCAGTGCTATGAAATTGAGGTTGACGAGATTTCCACGGACCACCAGGCACGTAAGTCAATGTCAGGTCAGAAGCACGTATGAATTGTGGAGACGATGCTTCTTCTCTGAGTCCGAGTGGTTTAGAGTCTAAAGGGATAATTTCAAAGTTGTCCGAGTTAGCAGCGTTGTTCTGAAACGAACAGGTCGGCGTGACAACAAGTTGAAGTTGCTGTCTTAATCCCTCAACTTCAAGAGGGTTTCCGAGCTCTTCCGTTGTATCACTGTGAGAAGCTTCAATCTCTGGAGTCTTCTCTTCAGGAACGATGCTCTCCGGGATGCTATCTTCCACAGTCACGGGGCAGATGTTGAGCGGCTCGCATATCTCATCTATTGTTTGGACAGCATCAGACTGGGATGTCTCAACATTGATAGCCGCAGATTGTTTGTTACCGGATTTAAACCAGTTGTTGCGACGCTGGACATCTCCAGACCTTATTCCAACGGTGGTGTTTTTCTTTAAAGTTCCAAACCAAGTTTCAATTTCAGCGACCGCCGACTTAGTCTCCTGGATATCCTCATCTCCTGTTGAATTAGAGCCTTGGCGGTCAACTTCCTTGGAATCAGCCACACCAGCCTCTAGTGTCTCAGCTTCTTCAGCTGGCCATAAGCTTATTTTTTTTTCTTTTTTATTTTTTTTTATGCACGAGGCGTCCCTTTCCTCCAAATTTGCGAGTTCGGTCTTCAACTCAATGATCTCACCCTCCTTTCTGACAACAAGGTCCTTGAGATCCTTGACGAACTCTTTCACTTGCTCAGACTCGGCGATTGCGGAGTCTAACTTCAACTTAAGAGCTCTGTGAGCGTCAGCAGCTTCGGCAGCCACAGCTTGGGCAGCTATGACTTTCTCCGAGACCACCTCTTTCTCATCATTCAAAGAAGCCGTCACACGTTCTAATTCTTCCTTCTCAGTCTCAAGAGCCTTTATTTTCGAAGACTTCTCAAAGAGTTGTCTCTCCAAGTTCTTGGTCTGATCCTGAGCGGATTCCAACAATGTACTGTACTCTTTGACACTTGCCGCGAGACCAGTGATGGTTTCTTGAGCCCGTGAAAGGGCCTCTTCACTGGCATCCTTGGCACGTACAGTCTCGGCCAGCTCGACTCTGGCTGCATTCAAGTTCATCAATGCATTGGCGAGATTGGCTTCAGCGGCAGCCTGAGCAGCCTGGGCCTCGGCAATGGCTTGAGCGGCTTCAGCTTCGGTGGCAGCTTGAGCAGCCTGGGCCTCGGCAACAGCCTTATCACTAAAAGCCTTGCCAGATTTGAATCCGGCGACTTTGGTCTTCAAAGAGGCATTCTTTGAGACCAACAGTGCCTGATTAGCTTCTAATTCTTGAATTCTTAATTCAAAACCCTCCTTCTCGGTATCGTGCTGCCCAACCAAGTAAGTGAGTTCGTCGTTCTGATCGCACTTCTTAGAAAGCTCCAATTTGAGATCGCTTAACTCCTCAAAATAGACCTTTGCGTCTCTCTTAGCATTCTCGATGCCCCAAGTAAGATCAAAGATTACTGCAGCCAGCTCTTGTTCAAGCTGAGCGTATTTAGTGGCAATGTCAGAATCGCCAGCGTCACAGTCAGCAGGGATCTGGACATCATCAGAAGAGCTCTCTCTCAAGACAGGAGCTTCACTTTTGATATCGGGTGCATCAAAGACAGCGTCAACAGCAGTCAGTTTGACTGGTTCCATGGAAAGAAAAAGGCTCTCACCCGCAGGCACGGCCCCATCACTAGCATCCAAGCAGTTCGATGGCGGATCAAACAAACATTTCTCGTCACAGTCATCTTCCTCAATTGGGGGCAAGTCTTTCTTGTTGACCCATTTCTCAACGTTCATGTTCTTACGTTTGAACCCCCCAATGTTTTCCGCCTCTTCAGCATCAGGATCAAACCTGGAAGCGATAGAGCACGGAACCTCGACTTCGGAAGATGGGACGAAGTCAAACTTCATCCAATCATGGGGAACTGCTTCGTGGTAACGAACACTTCTATCAACACCATCAAAATAGCCACTTACTTCGGATTGGGTACCATCGTCGGCGGTGCCAGCTCCATCAACTCGATCAACTTCATCAACTCCATCAACTCCACCAACTCCACCAACTCCACCAACTCCACCAACTCCACCAACTCCACCAACTCCACCATTTTCATCAAACTTCTCCTCTCTCTCCTCCGCACCTACAGGTCTAAGCCTCTGGGATTGATCCCAGTAGCATGAGTAATTGGCAGGCTCGGCTCTTCTACTATGGTACCGGGTATGCGAACGTTTCGCAAAAGTAACAAACTTCTCCTCATACTCAGAGTCATCATCAGAAAAATCTGACTCAGAGTCTTCAGAGGTCTCCCCATCCTCCAGGGCAACGATCACCGCCTCGTTGGAGTTCCTACAAGGGTTGGCCTCGTCTGAGTCGGAAGAGTTAGGGGCAGAAAGATCAGAGTCATCATCAGAAAAATCTGACTCAGAGTCATCAGAGGTTTCTCCGTCCTCCTGAACAACGATCACCGCCTCGTTGGAGTCCCTACAAGGGTTGGCCTCGTCTGAGTCGGAAGAATCAGAGGCTGAAGGATCAGATGCT